>JAIPRN010000795.1:24874-65313 GCA_025469175.1 Geopemphigus sp. TES_GeoC_2020
AAAATTTGTCTAAGTAGCAATTTTAGTACTTTTTGTAATTGTTTATGGTCTACTTAATACTATATCGCAATGTGTTCATAACAGCTACAAGTAATCACAAGTTTACCACCGATACAATTAGTAGCTGAAGAAAGAAGATGGATAAATGAAGCAAGAACTACTAACACTAACCCTCAGGCAGCGATAGAAATGAGAAGAAAAAAAACTGATAAACAAATGGCAAACCAGATAGGACTCATCGAGCGTAAGCAGATGGACGCACCGTCTAATTCTGGATATAAACAAGTGGATTCTCCGGAAACATGGTAACATATGTTTTCATCTCACCCAAATCTTGACCGAACATGGGTGTTTCTCGGTATATCTAAAGAGATTTGGTAAAAATGACTCGGAGGCTTGTTGGTTTTGCGAATACCAAATGGATGACACTTCGCACACCTTATTTGTGTGTGACGCATGGGCAGATAATAGAAGACGATGCAACGAAGCAGTAGAAGAGGAGATAAACGCAGACAATTTCATAAATATTATGTTGGGCAACAGAAGGAAGTGAGATGCAGTTTGCCAATACATCAATGAAGTAATGAAAACAAAAGAAGAAGAAAAAAGAAGGCAACGACAATATGTATGAATCAAAATAGTTAAGAATCGTTTGTTATAGGCCAAAAGCCAACCTATACAGGATGGTTAGAAGCCCCCACAGTACTTAAATTGTATAAAAACCGTTACGAACTAATTTTGTAAATTAAATATTTTCAAATAAACGATACGGGTTGAAGAGGGGTGAAATGACAAACGTCGGTACCACCCCCCTCAATTAACAATACCATGTAAAAAAAAGGCATTCACGTGTAAACAATAGTAGATAATAGTAGTATGAGTGATTAGTGCGAGTGAAAATTACTATGCAACATGTAAACTAGACATTACTGTTAAATTTTGAACAATAAGCAATGTATAGTGTTCCGTGCGACTGTGGCATTTGTGTTCATTTCGTGACGACGCTCAACTATGTTTGTGTTTAACGTTACGAATTTTACCGTTATTTTTTTATAAGTTTGTGTACCATGAGTAGGCCAAGTAAATTTCGTGACATTTCAGAGGCAGACAAAAAGTCTACAATTTCTCCGAAGATGAAAAATCAAAAAGGCAAAGTAAGTAAAACCTTTTTTATTGGTTTATTATGCTACATAATCAGTAGATCAGTTGTTTTCAAACTGTGTGCCGCGATCTTAAATTATAAAAGTTATTTTATCATTGTCTTATTGTCATAATAATAAAAAAAAAATAAAAATATTCGTCTCTTATGTACATTGAATATATTGTGTATATTCATAAATATTTTTTTCTTACAGTATGTAAGCAGCGGCCAAAAGATCATTGTCATCAATATGTTCAAAGATATTGTATCGAAGTCTTCGGATGTGAAGTATGATGACATGATTACTAACATATCACAAATCACGGGTATAGGAAGTCAAACAATTAGCAGAACTATAGAAGAATATAAAAGGACAAAAACTGTCAGTCCTCCTAACAAAAAGCGTACAAAGAAATCTCTTCGATAAAATTGACGATTTAGATTGCAATGTATTATGGCAAAAGGTACATACTATTTGGTTGTGTTGTGAACTACCAGCGATTGATAAAATACTACACGAAGTGAACGAAGATCCATCGCTTCCAAACTTCAAATGTATCATTTTGTATAGTATTATAAAGAAATTGGACTTCGTATTCGCTAAAAGAAAAAGGTGCAGTGTGTTGACCGAGCGGGAAGATTTAATTGTTTAGCGCCGCAATTACTTATACGACATACGGAAATATCGCGAGAAAGGTCGAACCATTTATTACTTGGACGAAACATGGCTGAATGCCGGCGATTGTATGGACCACGTGTAGATGGACAAAACGGTGCATTCAAAACACGACGAGTTCAACAAGGGCCTTACAACTGGTCCAACCAACCCAACCAGTAAGGGAAAACGCCTCATTATATTACACATTGGTTCGGACAAAGGATTTTTACCAGGCGGCCTATTGAGTTTTGAGTCGAAGAAAAATAGCGCCGATTACCATGATGAAATAAATAGTGACAATTTCAAAGAATGTTTTGAATCTATTCTTCCTCGGCTCGATCCTAATTCTATTGTTGTTTTGGATAACGCACCTTATCATTCCGTCCAAGCCGAAAAATATCCAACTGCCACTTGGAAAAAAAATGAAATATTGGAGTGGCTTGATTCCAAAGGTGTTGTTCTTAAATGCTCGATATTGAAGACTCAACTTATAGCTAAAGTACGTGAGTTAAAACCACGTAAAAAACCATACATTATCGACAATTTGGCAAAAGACACTGGACACACCGTACTCCAATTACCACCGTACCATTGCGAATTCAATCCAATTGAATTAGCATGGGCGATGGTAAAAGGGTATGTGAAGTGGGAGAATACAACATTCAAGATTAACAATATTCACCAACTTCTAAATATGGTTATAGAACGGGTAATAACAAAAAATTGGCGAAATTTCATTCAACATGTTATTGAAAAGGAAAATAAAATTTAGGCAGTTGACATCATGGACAAATTAACTGAAAAATTGGAACCATATGTGCTGACAATAACTAGAAAAACTTCTGATTATCAATCTGATTAATTCTATTTTATTTATGTTTATTTATTTCATTTTATATTTTACGTAAAATTGTATTGTTTTTTTGTAATTATTATATTGTAAATAATTGAAAATATGAAATTGTTTTTTTATATTTTACGTATATATTACACCAGATATACCCTCGTAAAATAATTTACATTGCAAACATGGTTTCATATTACATAAAAGGAAATATAAATAAAGCAAAAAAGAAATTGATTTATATAGCTCACTGTGAACACAAAAAAAACTGCGCAACCACTTAACAGTGATTGTGAAACGGCAATGATATGCATCGTATGTAATCAAAATAGTATACAACAGTGTATTTTAAGTTATTTGTTCACAAATCTGGTCAACAACAGACTAATACGACGCTCTAGCCAGCGGCGTTGGTCTAGTATCCTGTTTTCAATGAAACCACACCCATGCACAGTAGTCGGCCGCCGACTGTGTTTCTTATTTTGAATAGACTATAAATGTATTTCAATCATTCTGACTTTGAATAAATCATTAGTACATAACAAGTTGTACGACAATAATAATATATTATTAACAAACATACATTTGAGAATTAAAAATATTTAAAATTAGTAAAAATATGTTATATCCACCAAAAACTTACAGAAATACTAACTGAAAGAGATTCAACTCTATGCCACCAACCAGGTGGTATAAATAACATTTCACCTGTAACATTAACGTAAATTAAATCAAATAAAATCATAACCAATTACATACATATTACTAATAGGTGGTATAATAGTCAGAAAAGAAAATACAAAAAAAAAAAATTATTTAATAGCAAAATATTATGTAAATTAATATTGAAAATTCTGCAACGAAAATTTTAGTGTTTAATTTTATTTTTATCGTATAAGAATATGCAATATTTGTCTATTTAACATTGTTGATTATTTTGTTTTTAAATAATTTATAAATATATAATTTTTAAACTATAGAATTGTAAAAGCAGTTTTTAAAGGATAAATATATATCATTGAAAATGAGAGTAAAAACTATATTACTTGGATGATATACATCTTCAAAATAGTAGGAATTATAAGTATTCATACCTTTGTTTAATGTACAAATCATTGCTTTTGCTTGAGAAAAATTAGGAAATTTACACAAATCTGGTTTAACTGGATCTACTTGAGCAGTATTCATAAGAAGTTTATCTTCATATGGATACAAACATTTAGACCATTTAGGATTATACAAAATAATATCTTTTGAGCCAACTACCTATTTTTATAAAAAAATATGTATTATATTTTTAAATATTCGATATTCTCTTATAATAGTTTTAAAACATACTTGAGTTAAAAAATTATTTTTTGGATCATAATGAGCAGGAGACACTGTTCCTTTTGGACCTAACCATATATTAATGTCAGGTTCATCACCATCCATATTTGTTAAATAACAGTAATCTGGAATTCTTATATCATCTTTCAATTCAGGAATCTAAAAAACAATACACAAATAAAATAAATTGATTGTCATTTTTTTATAACTCATTTTAATCTACTTGATTAAAAATTTGATGTTGTGCAAGATATGTTGGTTTTTCTTTTTCTTGGATAATACGTGTATTAATAAATTCTTCAAGGGTTATTAATTTTTGACTCCATTCAGCATCTGCATAAGATGATCCTATTTCAACAGGCACTAATCTAGCCCCGGCTAATTTTATAAAATAATTTAAATCTTTCCATTTCTTTAAAGCAGGCCAATGATCTATATTACCTAAAAATTAAAGTAAAATAAAAAATATTTCATATAAATATACAAATATTAAATGATGTAATAATGATATTCGTATTAACTCATTATCTTTACTTAATACAATACTTCATATACAAACATAGTATGTTATAATAATATTAAATTGTACTTTACCAGTAATTTTAACAGGTAATTGTGGTTTAAGAAAATCTCTTAAAAATGTTTCTAATGAGGGTTGATGTAATATTGGAACACTATCACCAATTCTATGAAGTTCAAAATTATTGTCATTCGATTCGTTAATATTATACACTATTACTGGGCATTCTAAACATAAAATACATTATTTTTATTGCGCAAACATTTTATTAGTTTATATACCATAAGAATAATGTTGTAAGGATTTGCATAATAATGATGCAGCTTTAGTTAATTCTTCTCTGAATTCATTTCCCATTAATAATCCCATATCGATTGCTTTTATAGCTTTTTTCAACATTCTTTCATCACAGGCAGTTTTCAATAACAATTTAGTCTAATACAAGAAACATTATTTTAAACACAAATTATTATTTCTTTTAATATTATATTATTAATAATGAATAGCATATTTAGGATATTAGTTATAATTATACATTATATTTTATTATTAAAACAAATAACAGGTCTTAAGGAAATTGATATATCACTTTCATCATTCCTTATAAATATATTAATACTACTAACCTTAAGTAAACTTGCATGTGCATAAAGTTTTCGTATACCATCTGAAGCATCAGCCCAAGAACCAGTATGAAGTGATTCCCATACTTTTTCCAAAACAGCTTCAACATTTAATAATGCTACTGTTAAATTACCTGATTGGTAATCTGAAAAAAGTAACTATACAGATTAAAAAGTAATAAAGATTATTTTTAATCTACCTGAATAATAAATTATTTTGATTATCTTATAATTAAAAATCATGTTAAAAAGTATTTTAAAAATAGTCATATTTTTTATATGACATTATATTATAAATTCAATATTGGAAAAATATTATCCCTTAAGTATTAATATATAATTTTATTAAAAAATACCTAAAAATTACATAAACATTTCTTTACCATTAAACGATTTTCGAAATAAAAAATCTAAGGATTCTTTAACATTGTTATAATCGAATTCATGTGTTAGAGATAAATCCAAATGCTGTAAGACTTCATCAATAGTATCATTCATAATAATTTATAAAAAAAACAAAATTTAAGTTTATTAATGAAAAAGAAAACAACAGAATTCGATTTAAATATTTTCCAATCTATTTTATGCATAATTTTCCCTTATATATGATAATATGTTGACATGATAACCATTATCAATTGTAAATTTTAAGAAAATATAAAATTTCATTTGGGTTCACATGTGTGGGTGATTTTGTATTTTTCAAAATTACTCAACCATGAAGCCAACTATAAATTGTTATGACAACATATCAATAATATTTACCCAGTATTTCAGAAAGACGGATAAATGGACATCATTTTTTTGTGTAGTGCAGAAATCGTATGTAAGTAAATTAACATTACCAAAAAATTTTAATTTTGTGATTGTTACAAGTTATGATGTGTCAGCGATTATTTCGATTTATTATTAAATTTTCTTTATAAATTCTTAAAATATTGAAGTTTATAGTATTTTAATATAAATTAATTTTATTACTTAAACCTATTAGATTAGACTAAATAAATATGATTGTCTTTATATTATCAAATAAGTTAAAAAAATATGAATAGAATAGGGTATTTTATGTTATGAAGTAGAATATAAAATATATGGTACCTATAGGAATAGCGGGTATCCAAAAAAATTATGTTAAACTTTTTATATACTAGGATATTAAGAAAGTAATTCAAACTTAAATCAAATGAAATAACTACAATATATTATTCAGCAGCTATGGACAGTTAATAAGAGACCAAGGTTGTAATTCATATAGACAAATGAAAAGGAAAGCGGATAGTAGAGAAGAGTAGAAATTAGCTGCAAACTGATCTTCGGATTGAAATCATAGAGAACAGCTATGGTTGCTTTTCATATAATTGTAAGTAATCGCAAAATTGTATTTATTTATAATTAAAAATTGAATTTATAAATTAATTACACGCTACATTTTAACTAATTAATCTAAAAGTAACAATATTGATTTAACTTGTGTTGTTGATAAATTTGTTTATAATAATTTATTTAGGTATAAATTAAAATATATAATAATCAACTTTTGTCACCATTTTCATTTTTACATTAAATTGTATAAAGCACAAATTATAGATTATGTTTATATATAGATTATAAATACATTTATTTAAATAAAAGAAAGTTAATAATTAAATGCATCTAAATCTATAATAATTAATTAAAATACTAAAAAAATATTGTTTAAAATAATTTTCCTAAAAGAACCAATAGAAATATATTAAACAAATTAAAAAATTATAAACGCAAATTATAAACAATAAATATTAAAAATTACAAAAATCTATTATATAATTTGTATTAAATAATACTTTATTCACTTAACTTAATAAACTACATTATACATCTTATACAAACAAAATATCACGCCACTTTTATCATTCATCAGCATACAATACTTTCATCATAATTGGTTATAGATAAAGCAATGAAATAATATAAATAGATATTAAGTAATCATTAGCATATAGAATTGTGAACATTACAATTTACTAAATTCAAACATCTTAAGCGTTAAAAAATCAAACTTTTTAAAATGTCGAGCGTTCCCAAAGTTAATATGTCTGATTATGACCAACACGGATCTCTTGGAGACATGTTCAAAAATCAAGCAAATGCTACTCCTGATGCAGTAGCTATAGTTAGCGTTGATGGTTCCGTAGTTAGTTTATATTTTAAATAAAAATTTTAAATCTTGTTTATTCAAATTATATTTATTTTTATTTTAGGTTACATACAAAGAATTAGACAACATGACAGATGTATTAGCAGCAAAATTAAGAAGTGTTGGTGTTTGCAAAAATTCAATGGTCGGTATCATGATGGAACGTTGTTTGGAGTACACTATTAGTTATATTTCTATCCATAAAGCTGGTACGACAACATTACTTTAATTATATTATATTATTTGTTTTTTATTTAAAGTAACATTTTCTATACATATATTATTTTAAAATTTATTTAATATGTTATTTAGGTGGTGGATGTTTAATTCTGGAAGTATCATATCCATTGTTACTTCTAAATTCTATTTTAGAAGATACTAATCCCAAAATAATTCTAACAAAGAAATTTTTTGAAAGTCGGTTTAATGGTCCACTACTAATTTACTTAGATATTGGTTGGTATGATGATTTAAAAATAACAGTGGACAATTCATTAAAAAAAGAAGTAGTTGAACTTGATGACTTGGCGATTGTGGTATGTTCCTCTGGTACTACAGGAAAACCAAAAGGTATGGATATTTTTATTATTCAAACTTCTAATATGACTTAATACAATTTAAAATTATAGGAATTCAATGTCCTCATCGTGGAGCTATCTATTCGTTTATGTGGAGGCATAAAGCTTATCCTTATTTGAATGATGATAAAGAAGCTTGTAATGTATTTTTTATCTGGGAAATGATTAGACCATTACTTAAAGGTAATTATTTGATTTTTTAGTATACTACAATGTATTTTTTTTGAATACGGTACCTAAAAGAAAGTTAAATGTTCCTAATCGGGAATAAGTAAAAATTATTGTTCATTTATTTGTGTTAAAATAGAACACAGTATTATGTAAAGAAGTTCAGAGTGTTTAAATGGTTCAGTAGAGTGACTTAATAAGATAAAATAAGAAACCAGTGTATAAGACGTATCGTAAAAACAGATCTATTTGTTAATAAATTGGTAAAGGATAGTTATAAAATGATAAAAGCATGTTTAAAAGAGAGAACATGAAAAATTGCTCTGATGGCGAACTAAATTTTAAATGATTATGTCTGTTTATATATAATGGTTATCTATGATAATTTTAATACTATTCTTTATATCAATAAATTACATATGTATGTATTTATAGGAATTCCAATGTATATAATTCCTGATGATACTATTTATGATCCTCCAAAATTATTGGAGTTTCTTAGGACAAACGGAATAACAAGAATGATGTTTACACCATCTCTATTACAATCAATCCTTGATTACAAGGGCATAAAGATACAAGAAGGATTCAAAACAATTAGGTCAAATATATATTAAAATTAATAATGCATTAATACATATACCTCTATTGAAATTTTCTTAATTAATTAATATCATGAAACTTATAGACAAATTTGGATATGTGGCGAAGTATTGACATCATCACTAAGAAACAGACTAGAAAAAGTTATTCCGTGGGTAAAAATGTTTAATTTTTATAGTGTGTCTGAATGTCATGATGTCACATGTGCTGGTAAGTGTCATGCAATTTAGTAAACTAATATCAGAAGAAAAATAATAATTAAATAATAACTATTAATGAATTAATATTATATAGATGTTTCAAAGGCATGTCTAGATCAAGGAAAATTTGCGCCTGTTGGTGCACCTTTACCTGACGTACATGTAGTCATTTTAGATAATGAATACAGAATAAAACCCATAGGAATACCAGGAGAAGTAAAATCGTACAAAATTTATTTAAATATTATATATTGTTAAACTAATGTAACATATATAGATTTATATTGGAGGACCAACATTAGCTATAGGCTATGTAAATCGTCCTGAATTAAACGCTTTAAGGTTCATTAAACGACCGAGTACAGTACCACAAGATTTTGGCGATCGATTATATAAAACTGGAGATTGGGGTTATTTGAGATCTGACGGAAATGTTGAGATTTGTGGTCGGTGTGATACTATGGTTAAAATAAGGGGTTATAATGTGGAACTACAAGTAAACATATATTATATAAATATAAATATTTTATTTAAGATTATAATCTGATATTTTTGTACTCGTTTTTAGGCTATTGAAGCCACAATTTTAAACGAATCAGAAATAAACTCTGTTTGTGTTTTATCCATTGGAGAAGAAGGCACTGACAAATATTTAGTAGGCTATATTGTACTAGAAGATGGAGCAAAGTTGTCAACATCAACATTAAAACAAAGACTGAAGCTTAAATTACCGTTTTACATGATTCCATCATTTTTCTTCTTTCTTGAAACGTATGTATAACATATATTACAAATTAATAGTTTGCGAATTAGACGTATAATTAATTATTAAATTTTTGATATTTAAATTTATTGCAGATTGCCAATAGTAGAAAATACGGGAAAATTAAACAAATCAGCTTTGCCTAAAGTTAACTTGGATGAAGAAAATGGTGTTTCAACTGTAAATTGTAAAACTCAAACAGAAAAAAAATTGGCTACGATATTTTGTAAAGCACTAAAAACTCACAGTTTTGATGTTAAAGATAATTTCTTTGAAAATGGTGGGTAAGTAATAATATATCTTTGTATCAATTATTTTTGCATTTAGGTATGTTGTAGATTATAATTTATTTAAAATATAAGAATTAATTGCAAATTATTATTGACGAGTTATGTAATAAATCCTAATAATAAACATAGTTTTCGATATTTTATAGACCATATGTATCACGTAATTACTTCTTTTTTTAGATTCAATATAAAGTTAAAAATATATTTTTTTAATTACCAAATAAAGTACAAGATAAATTAACTCTAGATTTTTTTTTATGGTTTATAACAAATGTAAATAACGTTATGGTTTTCGATTAGTTTCTATTACATTATAATGATCATTTAATAAAAAATATAGATTGTTCTTCGTATCAAATAGTAATTTTATAGATAAATCCATTTGAAATTTGTTTTGTTTTAAGTTGTAAATAATATTTTATAATACTGTATGTAACCTTTGATTATTATTTATTATTATTATTATTATTATTATTATTTTAGACATTCGTTATTAGCAGCTAGCGTAATCGGTGAAATAAATGATAAGTTCGGAGTTCAACTAAAAGTGCAAGATTTATTTTTAAACCCCAATGTGGAAACAATGGCGTTGTTATTAGATCAAAACATTTCCATGTCAAATGAAGTAAATCTTACAGAAGAACTAAATAAGCTTATCAATGATTCTTTTACCATGTAATAATTATTAATTATTAATTAATTATAATTTGTTAAAATATTACGAAACTTTTTTAGTTCAGATAATACTCTTCGATCATTTTGGAAAGCTGTTAATCTTAATAAAAATAAATTTGGCAATGGTAATATACTTCTTACTGGAGCAACAGGATTTGTTGGCGCATTTATTTTACATAAGCTATTGCAAACACCAGTAATTAGTATTAACTAATGAAACATATTATGATATTAAATTAGTTCGTTATGTTTACTAAACATATTTCTTATTTAGGTAAACATTTTCTGTTTAGTAAGGGATTCAACGGATTATAAACCTATAGAAAAACTTGAACGAACAATGATAAAGTATAATATGAATATTGATTCTTCTAGTAGTTTGTTTTATTCTAAAGTAACTGTTTTAAAAGGTACTTACATGCAGTTATATGAAGATGGTTTAAAACATTATAGGATATCTTAATAAATTAAATTTTAATAATTTTTACAATTGTATTAATATTGTAAATTCTTGTTTCGCGTGAAATATCAAACTTATGAAACATAACAAATTTAGAAAACGTACATAATTTTTTTTTAATCTGTATTTTAGGTGATGTGTCTTTAATACGTTTTGGAATGTCAGATGACGATTATGAAGCCATGTGTTATGAAATTGATTATGTTATACATTCAGCCGCTCAAGTTAATTTATCATATCCATTTGGAGCTTTATATAAAAATAATGTTATTGGTACTAAAAATGTAATTCAATTTTGCATCGACGGTAAAATAAAACCTTTGCATCATATTAGGTAAATTAATATTATTGAAATTCATAATGGTAACATATGAGACCCCCATTTTTATTTGTATAATAATTGAAATATTATGTACTAACGTGACTGTAATATTTAAAATGAGTAAAAAAATTTCGTGGGTATAAAATAAAAGTGAAAAATTATTTAAATAATTTTCAGTTCATCCGCTGTTTTTCCTCAAAATCTTATCAATATTGATGAGGATAATGATCCAAAAGATTGGGCACCATTATTGAAAAAAGGTTATGGACAAACTAAGTGGCTAGCTGAACAATTAATTTTGAATGCTACTAATAAGGGTTTGCCAGCATCAATATTTAGATGTGGTAACATAAGTGGAAGTAGGTATATACCTAGTTGGAACTCTGCAGATTTCACTTTATTTATACTACAAGGTGTATTGTATACAAATGCGTATCCTGATATTGATTGGAAGGTACATTATAGTATAACATAAGTGAAAAAT
Source organism: Geopemphigus sp. TES_GeoC_2020 (assembly GCA_025469175.1). NCBI lineage: Eukaryota > Metazoa > Arthropoda > Insecta > Hemiptera > Aphididae > Geopemphigus > Geopemphigus sp. TES_GeoC_2020. The sequence continues at coordinate 36,709 of JAIPRN010000795.1, forward strand.
TAAATTAAAAACCAAATAAAACGATGTCGAATTACACGTATATCGTCATTTATAGATTGAACTAACACCAGTCGATTTTATTGCCAATACTATTGTAGAACTAGCTCAAAATTTAAATAAATCAACCGGCAAGATCTATCATTTAGTCAGTGATACCTTTGATTCAAAGTATATCCGTTATATCAGTTTAATATATACCTTTTGAATTTAAATGTTTGTATTAATATAAAATTTTTTTTTTAGATATTTGTGGGAAGTGATGAAAGACATGGGATATAATTTAGAATGTTTAACTTATGAAAAATGGCTAAAAAAAATTGAAAAATATTCTAACCGTAAACCAGAGTTAACAACGCTTAATTATTTATTAAATTCTGCTACGAATAATAGAGGTTATTTAGAAAATCAGCCGGCAGTGAAAAAAACTAATGTTGAAACATATTTAGCTTCTGTCGATTTAAAGTACCCAATTTTAGATAAAAACGAATGTCGTAGAATATTGAAAACATTGGCTACTTTGAAGTTTATTCCTCAAACAAAAAGTAATTATAACAACTTTTTTTTCAAGGTAATAGTTGAAGTTTAATGTATATACTCACAAAACTTCTTTTACATAAATAAAAAAAAAAAATAACTTTTCAACTAAACCTAATTTATGTGAACCAGTGTTGATGTCTATTGTTTGGGAGATTTTATATGTGCTTTTATTCTCGTAATAACACATTTTATTCGAGCAAATTTTCGCAATTACTTTATTATTTATTTATTTAGATTATGAGATATTGTTACCAGTACAAACATCTTTAAAGTCTAAAGTAATACTTATTACGGGAGCTTCCTCTGGAATTGGTTACGAAATAACTAAACGTTTAGCATTAGCAGGAGCTGTAGTAATTCCAACTGCGAGACGTATAAATCATCTTTTGAAATTAAAAGACGACATCTTATCATTCGGTACAACCAATGAAAGTATGGTAATACCATATGAAATGGATGTCACCAATCAAATTAATGTATATTCTATATTTTAATTTTATATCTATGTTTATTAATTATAATTTTTCTCTGTATATAAACTAATATTAAAGTTCTTTTAATATGTTATAGGTAAAAACAGTGGTTAAAAATGTTGAAAAAACAATTGGTCCAATTGATATATTGATCATAAACGCAGGAGTTATGTTTTATACGACATTCGATAAATTTAAAACTGAAGAATGGGATGAAATGGTAAGAGTGAATTGTAACGGTATGTTAAATTGTCTAGGAGCTGTTCTTCCTACCATGATATTGAGAAACTCTGGATATATTGTTAACATAACATCAAACGCTGGTCGAAAAGTATGTTGTGCAAATACATCATAGAAGTAATATTGCCTAATTAAAATTTTAGTCATTTCCAGGTTTAGGAGTATATTCAGGAACAAAATTTTTCATGGAAGGTGTAGCTAGTGCTCTGAGGGCCGAGATGACAGAGCATAATATAAAAGTCACCTGTATTCAACCTGGAGACGTCAATACTGAATTGTTAAATAAAACTAGTGATTATGAGGTAAAAAATATGAATGTAGACTTGTACGTAATGTACAAATACTACTTAATAACCTTATCTACATATTATTTTATTTAATACGATACATATTCGTTTATTCTAGGCTTTAAAACGATACAACTATTCTTTTAAAAATGAAATTCTCAACTCGTCAAATATTGCAGATGCTGTTTTCTATGCACTCACACAACCATCGTTTTGTGCTGTCAATGAAATTCTAATCGAGCCAAAAATGTTACCAATTTAATATTACAGAGTACATATTATGAATGAATCAATAATAATGTATAATTGTTTATTTTAAATTTTTTGAATTGTCTATCGTTTTAAAAACCTTGTTTTTAACAGTTATACGCAGGAAGTCATTGTCTTTAATATTTTTATTGTACAAACACATGCTATATCCATTTATTTGAATTGAAGAATAAATTGAGTTTTGCGTTATTCGTTTGTTTGCTGTTGTTAAAGTTATCATTTATGAATATAAATAAAAAAAATATGAATATAACATAATAATATAATAATAATATTAATAATAATATAATAACAAAAAATATATGAATATATTGTTAAATTATAAAATTACTGTTATAGTTAAACTAATTATAATTACTTATTAAAACAAATATGATTTATTTTTATAATAATTTTTTTTTGATAATTTTTTTTAGGAATATTCAACTATGTATTTTTCTAGTAACAATAAGCAGATGTATTCGATAGTTCTGGTGAGAGACTATTTGAATATGCCAATAATAATATAATTAATAAATATAAATATTGTTTTAGATATTAGATTTGAGCTTATGATTTTCAGTGTTATGTGATTATTTTCTGTTGATGAATTTTAATCATTTTATTAATTATATATAAATGATAAATAATTTTTATTTGTTCGAGATATTTGTATTTATAATTTTTTCATCAGAAAATCGAAACCCTTTTATAATATTAATTCTGTACAATTTTTATTGTTTATTTAATTTTTAATATTGGAAGCACCTTTTCTTCCTAAAGTAAGTAAATGATTTGTTGATTTTTATTGAGTACTGTGGACTTGAATAGTTGGTTCACATGCTAAATTATCGGAGATATCCTTCAAGAAGTTTTATAAAGATTCCCGCTATAATGTGTGTTATATAATTTTTTTATTGATGTCAATGAGGTTATATATCTATATATAAACTGTTTTTTTATACGAAAATTCTTTTAACGATTATTGTTATTTAGTGTTCATTTTGTTAACAAAAAAAAAATTGAAATATTATGCTGAGTTCTAATGTCATAATAATTATTTATTGGAAATCATATTGAATAATATATTAGGAAGGATTTCTAACGGTCGAGCCACTATTATGTTGGTACTACATGTTATAATTTTCCTTCGTTGCTCTGCTGTACATTGTTCCCGGTCATTACTCACCGTTCATGGGCCGGAATTATCTAGTAATCGTTTTTTCGTTTTCTATCGAAAGTAATTTTTGACTTTTTTCGTACAATTAAACGTCTAAAAGATGACTTCCACAAACTTCAACGTTGGTATCGGCGACATCAGAAGAAACACCAGCAAGTGAGTTTGGGCAAAATAAGTTGCACACTATAGTTATTATATTGTATATACATAACGTTTTTATACAGTCTTTCGTGTCATCTTAATCGTGAAATAGTCGTTAAAAATTGCACGCATATTAATTTTGTTTATGTTGTCTGCAATTTTGATAGTTATTCCGTTAAGTCAATCGTCCAAAAATCGAAGGAATATGTTATTTTGTCAATGTTGTAGTTTTAGTTTTTCCCGCTTAAATGTAGAACAAAGGGCGTATGCCTAATACTGTACTTATATTGTAGTTGTGGCAATCGATATTATGAGTGATATGGTATCAATTAATCGAAACTTAAAAAGTATAATTACAATATTAAATCACTTTCGTTTAATAATAATATTTATACAGTTTAATTTGATTTGGAATTAACATGATGGTTATCTTTATAGGTATATTGTACATTTGTGGTATTTAAAAATCATTCGATAAAATAAATGTTGACCTATTACATTATTATGAGCCAATAATAGGTACTTGCATATTATCCTTAAACAATTTAGTATTATCTAAATATGATCACTATTTTTACTTTATTATAAAAATTGCTATACAATCTATAATACTATTTAGAAAGAAAACATAGATATACTTAGTAATATATGAAATCACATTTATTGAATTTTGGTATTATATATTATGCTAAACATGAATTTAACTGTCTTTAGTGAATTTTGTTTGTAAATTATCAAAAATTTCGTACAATTATATGCGTGATTTACAATGAAATGTGTGCAAGTTTGATGAGTATTGTATATTCAAATATTTAGATGATAATTTAATGAGACTTATAAATGGGATGGTATACAAAATTGGTTTAGTCAACTTGTATAAAACCATTTTTTCATTATACCTACAATTTCAAAGTATATAAACCTATATATGAAAAAAGCTATACATTTAATTAAACAAATCCGTTATAAATCTAATATTTTTTAATTAAATAACGTGTACAACAACATATAAAAGTAACCATTTTTGTTTGAATAGTTTTGCTCACTTGTTAATTAAATTAATTTTAATCTTTTCTTCGTTAATTTTGACATAATTTTATCAGAAAATATATAGAAGTCAATAATCGATAATAACCCTCATGGTTTTTAAATTTAATTATTTCTTTCATAGTTTGCCATTTTTTTTTTTGTATTTGAAATATTCCTTGGGCACATTTTATAATTAATAATTTATTGATATTTCTAATAATAACTCACAATATTTATGTGTGGATCAATTTTGTGTAATTAACACAAGAGTTGGTAGGTGAATATGTTTTGTAAGATGACAGTACTAAATTAATTAGTTATTTTAAAATTTTAATGTAGCTAAAATATAATCTTCCATTGGATTAGATTCTAAAAATATTTGCAACAAAATTTAATCTAATAAATAACTTATTTAAATTTATCTTACATGTTTATGTGGTTGTAAAATGATTATATATTATAGTTGGATATTATATATTATATTATATTATAACTATTAAGCAGACTTATATTTTCTTACATAAGCTAAAACCTTTACCATCATACATATTTACAAGCAATTGCATTGGTATAGTTTTAATTATTATGTATGTAGTACAGGAAACAAAAACCATGGACAATTTTTAATAAATAATATATACACTACAATAATAGAAATAAATTATTGTAAAATATACGTAAATATTATAAGCAGTATGTAGTTATAAATAAAAATATTCCAAATTTGTGATACATTATAAATGGGTAATATTTATTACATTTAATTCTTTGTTATTCACACCTAATTTCATAATAATATCACTGGTTATGTAGGGTATAATCGTATCTCTATACTATTATTAATATTTACCATGAAATACCGTGGTCAATTTGATATATTATCTGATAAAGAAAAATTTTTATTTTATATGTACTTGGAAAAAAATTAACATTTTAGAAAAACAATTTAAAATTTTAAAACTTATACAACTGTTATTTAATTAATAAAATAATATAATTAAAATAACTTCTTATGTGATTGAGATAAAATAATTTTTGTTCATATTACCCTATATATATATATATCTTAAAAAAAATGAAATACTTATATTTAAAATGAAGAAATAATAAAATTGTATATTAATCATCTTCATGATTTCACTTATTAGTTCTTTGATAAACATAACATATTTTAGAAAAATTTAATGGACACAACCATCAATTACATTCCTATGTAATGTAATTAAATTTGTACTAAAACAGTATAATAAAGTCAAATAATTTATAGATTTTGTTTTTGGTGATAATATGTGTCAAATCTTGTAATAAGACAAAATAATCATCCTAAAAATAGATCTTTTAATTTCAAAATGGTCTAAAATTAAAATATAAGTAATCGGCCTGTGGTTGCTAAAATTATGGACCATTAAAATAAATCTCATTATGCTTAAGACATTTATACAACATTACACAGTTTATCTTGAGGGTTATATTTGTATCCCAATTAAATTCAGCACAAATATTCTAGAACACAAAAATACTTGATCAAAAAATTTAAATAAATAACAGTCATACCAATATATGAGAGGTAAATATTAATATTATAAAATTTAATAAAAATGATGGGGTACATTTGTGCATTGCACAACTATCAGAGTGATTAAGTAATTTTAAATGTAGATACTTATAAAAATATCATTACTTAATTTTTACTTAAAAAATTATAATTTTATATATTTATACAATATATTTAGTTATTAATATTTTAAAGTATAATATACCTATATAAAATAATTATTTAAAAAAGAGTTGCATTTTATTTATACTAATTTAAAATGTTCCTAATAATTTACTGAAATTTGGTAATTGTAAATTGTAACTATAAAATGGGATAATAATACTCTTATTTTATTCTTTTAATTAACATTATTTTATGTTTGTAGAAATGTTAATATATTTGTTTTTATTTGAATATACATATTTGGTTAGGTATCTTAAAATTATCAATTTAGAAAAAATAGTTTTGTTTACACGGTACTATGAATCTATTATGGTCTAATGCACACTGAAATATATTTTTACACTAGTTTTGTGTTTGTCATTATACGTGAATTTGTAATCATTTATTTATTTAATTTGATGAATATTTTGTATTATACCATTAAAATAATTGTAAATATTCAGTCCTAATTGTATTCATTTCTATGAAGTTATTAGTAACTAATTAGAGTTCATTTTACAATTTTATATTCTTAATATCAATTTATAATCAAATACTTTCTATAGACAACGCCCTTCCTGAATATTTTTTATACTTAATCATTAATCCTTAAGTGTTCATTGTTTATAATACTATACTCTATTAGCAAATAATAATTGAAAATGATAAGGAGTGGCAGAATGTTATATTTTTTTTATAATGTAGAAATATAATTTGTAGCACAATACTCTTAGGAAGGCTAATAATATGAAAAGACTATAATTTACTATTCCGCTTAAATTGTTAAATTTAATTATAATAAAATATTATATTTTAAACTCATAGTTTCTATTTTATTTTTATGTAATTTCAGATAATTGATAACAAATTTGGCCGGAATGTTTTCCAATTATTTTGTATAGTTATTTTATAAAAGTGAATATTAATATACAATTTTTTGTGGATTTAGTTAACAATGACTAAATACAATACACTTTATATTCTTTGTGTTTCTGGTGTATTTTATAGTCCTCGATATAATCTATAATTAGCGAAATATTTTTGGCTTGCAGTTTTATTACAATTTGTGACAAATTATATATCAAATAATACAACTGTCGGGTTATTGCCCTTAATACACGCATCGTAAAATATAAATGACCATTCACAGATTGAATGTAATAACATTTTTTGTTCTTTGTATGACAAAACCCGTTACTAGTAAGAGTAGGTAGTAAACATCTAAGGCACATTGTACACCATTAAAAAAAGATAATGAAAATCCACTCATCATCATGGGAAACATTATAGACTATGTCTGTTGTCCAGGCAAAAAAGTTTCGTAATGATCATGTTTGGGCACTAGTGTGCTTAGTGGCTTTCAGTTGGACGTGTATATACTTATCTTGAAAAAAAATTACTTTTGAAAATGAAGAGTAAGATTTACATTATTTTTTATTATTCTCTTTATTACATAAGTACTTCAACCTATAAAACACTTGATAAGAATACAAATTATTTCGTATTAAAATTGTATGTACCCCTTATAAATTCACTTCAAACATCTTTTTAGTATACCTAATTCCATATTATAAAATTATAATCATTAATGTTTACATATATGAGTTTTATAAAAATAATTTTTTATAATGAATAATTTATAAAAGAATGACTTTCTTGTATTTCAAATTTTGTATTCACTAGGTATAATAAAAATAGCGTTATTAGAGTACTTATTTTCGGTAACATAATATCTAGGTAATAATAAATTGAAGAATATAATATTGTCTATTTAAATTTTTTATTTTTCTTCGTCCTGTTTTGAGGCCGGTGTCATTATATATTATTTATAATACTGGGTGTTAAGGACAAAAGAGTGAATGTGATGACCGTTCCGGTTTGTTTCTGATTGTTCCGCTGCGATTTCGTGTTTTATAATGTTCTATTAAGACGAATAGAAGATACCATTAAAGGAAAATTCTGACGCATATTTTAAGTAAAAAAATTAAAACAATCAACAGAATCATCGAACTGTAATAACTAATAGTGATTATAAACCAATGATTAAGATGCAGAAATGAGCAACTAAAGAGACGTAGCCAATTACAAAAGTAGACCATTCCTGGAGATTAGATCGTGAAGCACGGAATCATTACAACTTAGAAAGTTAAAGGATTTTAAATTGTTAGCACGCAAACTGATTCGATTACAGATGTCAAACGTTTAGACCTGGTTACGTGAAATCTGCACGATTTAATTTAAATGTTTTTTAATTGGATTTACATTTAAATCGTTGTAATCGTAGTACAGCAGCAGCCATATTAATAGTGTTAATAAATTGAAAGATAATATGATTTTAGATAATATAAAATCAGTTTATCTCACGTTCAGTTACTCTTCGTTTGAAATATGTTCAAATAAATCTCCACAACTTAATATTAATATACCGTTACACGAAAAATAAATTTAAAAGACCCAAGTAGCCTATTCAAAAAGAACAATGGTTCAGTCCAAGACTATAAATTATAAAACAATGTCTTAAAAGATATTGCATCAGTTTCAAGAAATCCAGACATACAATAATCTACTTATTGTTATGAATAAATGCGCATTTTTTAATATTTAAAATATATACAGTTCATGCACTAGCTATTTTTATTTATAGAAAATAAAAAATTGTGTTTGTTTTTTTCAATTTAACAAAAATAATAAAACGATCGAACCTTTATAAAAGAAATATTTATTTAAGAATTTATTTAAGAAAACTATTTCTTGGTTTAAAAACAGAAACTGGTATATAGAAACAGGTGATGGCATTCATTCGAATGGTCAACAGACCGTATCTTGTTCAAATGGAAGATTTGTCATCCATCGATAATTTGTAATTTGTAAACGAGTTGGAAATGTGTGGATAGATCCGGTACCATGTCACGCATACATACTACTGTGTATAGTATTTGACCGCAGACCTTGAATTTACCTTGTCACAAAAGTATAACAATAAACACGTACTGTTTGAGAGTTGAAAAATGTTAGATTAATGAATGAAGTTCAAATTATTTAAATATTACGTGTTCTGAAACGCGATAAAATTGTTATATTTATGTATCAAATATAGGTAATCTTTTCTATTTTATTAATTCGTCTATAGAAAATATAATACAAAATCCATTAGCATTAATTTCAAAGTGAAATAATTTAATCGATAACACTCTTATTATTGAGAAATATATTTAAAGTAGTAAAAATTAACGGATTATGGCGTTTATTATTATATTTGTCCATAATTAAACAGAAATCTTTGGGACAATTTCGAAAATGTTAAATCATATATCTATATATTATGTATCTACCTATTTTTTTTTTTCGATCAATTTATTATTTGGGTAAAATGATATTTGAACCGACGCGTTAGGGTTTCTTGTTGGGATATTTTTTTATCCGTGTAAGTATAGCTTACGCAAACAGCTAGTTAAAACTATCGATTTGTCTTGTAAAATAAGTGTGTTGAAACAAACCCTAAAACTGCAGTAGTCGTTGAAATAATATTGCCGTGCGCTTGAATTACGCGAAATTATTTTCCGATTCTTTACGTAAACATTTCTTCCTTCTACTGTCTCGTGTTGCCATTTCAACAGTTGTACCGATTCTCGTTTCTTTTTTTGAACATCAAAATGGCGTAAATCCGGTGTGGATGGACGTAGTATAAAAACAAAAAAAAATTCGACGAGCTGAAAGAGTAAGTGAGCGAAGGGTGAAAGAAGAGGAGGGTTCGTGTGCTTACGGGTGAAATGTTGGACACCCGTCTTTTTTCTTTTTTTCGGTCTCCGTTCGTAGAAGTGTATCGTTGCATGCAGTCTGACGGCGATTTATTCGTAACCACGACGCCGCCGCCGTCTCTGCACGCTATAGGGAAATAAGAGTATAAAGCAGTAGTGACCCTACACCAACGCAGTCGTTCATTGTCAGTATTCCGTGTTTGACGTATCCATCTCGTTTTTTCGTTCAAGTCTCCACCGTAATATCCGAACTGCCCAATGGCTACTTATGCATCATACAGACATATCGAGTTGGACAACGTGGGATGTGGGAAAAAAAAGTAATTTTATTCTATTTTTAAAGTTTTATAAACACAACCCATGCAATTCGAATAATTAGAAATTATAGTATTGTAACTTATCGTCAATTATCGATCATAAATAATAATTTTAAATCGTTTCACCACATTAATATTTATGTTCATATTTTTCTTTTTAATAATATATTTTATTTATATTGCTTGGGCTTACAATTAAATTTGTCGCGAATAAAATATAACAATTTACCTTATGTTATTAAAATTATCTTCTTTTCTTTACGTTTGTGAAGGTTACTGATTCTAATATTTTGTCTGTGAAGAAACATAATTTAAAATCCCAAATAGAACTATCATACTCGAGAACATTTTTAATAATATCATACATATAATTTTATGATTTTTTATTGTAAACATTGTTACGTGGATTTCAATAAATTATGGTTATTTTTATGTTTTAATTTATACCTATAGTTAATATTCTAGTTTAATGTATAATTGTTAGCCGTGTGTGTGTGTTTGCACGTAAATATATATGGTGATATTTATAAATATATTATACTTAACAAACCGTGTTAATATTTAAAGAATATCTCAACGGAACGATAAACATTCTAAATGTACTCGTATATGTAGGAAAATGTACATTTGAATTAAATGTGAATGTTTTTTAAACTATATTAATATTTAACGCTTTTTTAGAAAAGAAAATTAGGTATGCGAACAATTACGTTTTTATTTTATAAAACAATTTGTATGCGTATTCTACAAAACATGAATTTAACAAATTTATATTCATTAAAAAAATATTTTGTTTTTAATTTGCATTCATAATTTTTTTATTTTATTACAATGGGTTGGTGGATAAAGTTGTCAGGTTTTTAGAGAGTAAACATAATTTAATAGTTTTGCCTGTGATTGATTGAAGGTCTTGTATCATATCTGTTTATTTGTAAGAGTTGAACTTTTTAGTTTTTTATTTCGGCACATTAACACAGTAAATTATTGAGAATTCAAAAAAATTAATTTTTGGTCTACTACGTTCAATGCAACTACATTCACCATGAAGCATTTTTTCGTCTAATTTGTTTCACTTTCATTTAATTTATCTAATATTTAGAAAGAATTTAAACTACATATTATGTTGCCATCTAAATATCTAACTATAAAAGTATTACGATATAATATTTGTTACAAAAAAATGAAAATGGCTTCATAGTTAGAGAAAGGCGGTAGAAAAGTAGTCGCGGCAGTGTTAGTATTGTACGTGTGAATAATAAGTCATAATAACGCACGGAAAGCGTACATCAATTTTAGTAAATGACGGCTATTTTATAGGAGTTGAGTAGTAGTAATAATGGTGAGGTTGGTGTCTAGTACAGGTTTAAAAACATGGAAGTACGTATTCACTTTTTATTCGCATAATTCTAAACTATTTTGTCAGTGCATTATTATTATCTGGATACCTGGCAATTACTTGTGCGCATTCACATAACACAATAAATTAAATGGCTCATTGTTTATACATGTATAATAATATTATGGTATTTTATCCAAAACGCGTTGTCGATTCCTGGGGTAGTAATAGAAAGGTGTACTAGTTTAGTTTTACAGTATTTGTAACCTATTTAAATTTCCTATATGGTCACGGTCCGCCGAACCTTAACTTTGTGTGTGTGTGTACAGGTATAGATAGATAGATAGATAAAGTACCCATCAGTAAAAATACTCAATTTTGTAATCATCACTATCATCACACTGCGCCACCAGAGTGGCACGTGACTTCCTACGGAAATGTATTTTCACATTAAAAAAAAAAATAGAAACAACGGTTCATTGAGTTTTTGAAATATATTTTTAAACAATGCGCGCGCTGTCTATCCGTCGGAGCTACGCGCACGCGTGTGTTACACTTTCATAGAGGAAATGTTTGATCTATTGTAGGTTGTCATCCGTTACATATGCCACAGTTTGTGTGTGTATGTGTGTGGTGCGCATAGAGCTCGTGTGCTGGAATTCAGACAATAAATAATCTGTTTTATTATTATCACACATGACCACCCTACGTTTGATAATGGATGCGGAAATAAATGTAACTGGGGGAAAGTACACATCGCTTATATATGTCGTATATATCAGTGTGTCAAACACACGTATCAATCTAACCTTCTCGTAAATACATATGAAATTGCTTAGAATTTATTCATCAATATTGTTAGGACGCTTATGGAATGAGGATATTAGTATAGTTAATTTTAATCTATGGAGGACTTGGATGTTAAACGTTATTAAAATTCGTGAAATGTAATTGAATAACGTTACGTTATATTGTACATTGTTTTTTAATTAATTGAACCTTTCCCGTACCATCCGTTTATATGACCCTAATGATGGAATAAATACATTAAAATCATTTTTCAATATATAATTTAACACGATAAAATGTAGAGCTTTAGTTAGCTCCGTGATAAATTATACGGTATGTTTTTTTCTAATTTACATGATTACATCGTATTAAAACCTCATAGACGTCCGATTATAATTATTAGTAATGTCTATCTCTCGTGTCTGTAATACTTTTCATGTTTTAGTTTGATCCAAACCATTGGCGGTTGGTGCTCGATCACATTTTAATAGAACCGCCGCCATCTGGTCGATAATAAATAATGTGGCAAATATAATATTTAGTTTCTTGTACGTCGTTCAAATTGAAAAACAAGTTCACGCGGTTTAATAGGTTTTTATCAAATTATATTACTCGGGAGAGACCGAAATAAATGATATGTACTTACCCATAGACCACGCGGGTTATACCATCTTATCGTTTATTATAATTATTTTCTCATTGAGTTTATAAAGGAACTACGCAATCGCTTAGGAATCTAAAATAGTTTTGTTGTACAATTATTATTGTTGCTATACTCGGGAGTATTCTTTTCGTCTCTCGAACTCCGTTGCCTCTCACGTGTTAATACACCAACCGTGCGTTGACCCTTGTCCGTTTTCGAGTAAAATACGTAACAAATTACCCCTCGCAATGGCTTTGCGATGTTAATATCGGCTTTGAACACGCATCAAGCATGAAAAAAATTACATGAAAAAAATATGTATATAAATTAACTCTTACCGTTTTAAAAATAAACGGTATATAGCTACTTTGTTTGTTCTTTACATTTATAAGAACTGACATTTTTAAAAAAAGTCGTAAAATCGAAATAAAACAACACGTGTTCGATCAGTTTGCTGTTATTTACGATTGGATTTTCATTTTAATATGGTAACATTGTTGTGTGTTTTAATAGGCGGTTTGTGGTTTTACTGAAGTTTTTGGTTCATAACGGTGCAAGAAAAAAATTATTTATATTGTTTATAATACACGGGCATTCTAAAACCCATTGTCACGTATTCTCGTATCAGAATTATTGTTTTTATTAATAAATCGTCCTGGTCGACGTTCAATGTGAATATAATGTATATGATACGAATCAGAAAATTCGTCGTCGTTGCACACATAAAATATGAGTCATCGCGAAATCGGAAAACGTGATTACACTACAGTGGACGTTTTTCTTTTCTGCCACGCGTATAATTTAATAATATATTACGTGCACGATTTGAGCTCGAACCCCAAGTATATATATAGTCATTCATTATAGGGTGAAATAGATTGACGGTTCACGACAAGATTTTACTCTGGGGTTTGTGAAACTCGAAGTGTATATCATTATTATTTTATCTGTATAGTTGGTCGAGTTCTTTTACGAGCCGCGTGTGTGTCGGTCGCAGAGAAGAGAGAACGACAATGAGAACATGTAATATATACGCATATTTGAGAGGACACACAATAAATTTCGATTTTATTTTGACGACAACAATGTCAATGAACGTCGTCGCGTAAATAACGTTGGGCCAACCTGGCCCCGGCGTTTGTTTGTTATTCCGTAGTTGTTCGAAGCTTTATTATTATTTTTTTATGTTCATCACTGGTCGATAAATAGAAAGAGGAGAGTAGGAATTCCCTCGGGCTCCATGCGTATAGTATACACATATTAAACGTAATCGGATATGCTGCGGTCATTGTGATTTGTATTGGTGATGTATATATAACCTATACATTGAAATTCTTAAATCGGATTGTTTGTCTAAAACGTGCTTAAAAAATCAATTGCTCCGGTAAAAAGTAACGGTCGTTGCAAAATGAGTGTTTTCAATTATCGAATGGGTCGTCGACTCGAGACCCTCTCGTCTCGCTTCAAAACCCATTAAAAATCAATTTCTTTGAAGAAATATCGTCATTTTGTAGTAATACAATTTTATTTCAGTTATTATTTAGGTACATAGATACATACATAATACGCCTTAAAAAGAAATCATTTTTTCCCTAAATATCTGAGGAAATGTATTTTTAAATATCCTGTTGACGTGCCCAGTAAAATTCTAAATTCGGAATTCTCGTAATAATAAAAAATAAAAATATCCTTTAACGTCCAAATGTTAATAACTTTTTCATTATTTATTATTTTTCCGATTAATATATTTTAATAAACCTCATTTATATTTATTCGAACAGTTTTCAACTTTTCATTACTGAAAAATTATAATAAAAGACGAATGTACTAATTTTGATCTTAAAATTTTCAATTTACGAGAAAAAAAATGAGATTCTAAATTTTACGTTTTTATTGTGGCTGTACTGGTGGTTGTAATTATTTCATAATTCAACCACCTACACAGCAATTCAAGGTAGGTTTCATATATATATATATATATATATATATATATACATGTTTTCTTATATGCTCTTAGCACAATTTTTTTTTCGCATTAAGAGCTAGTCGAGTGTTGTTCGTTCTGTTGATTATTCTTACGTTTTTCTGTGCTGTTATTTTTTTTAACTTACTATGTTATTTATTCATTTTAAAATGAGTATATTAAATTTAATTATAATAAATCATAATGATGCTTGATAAATTAATTTTTTTTAAATTGTGTGTATTTTGATTATTTGCATAGATATATTCTTAAGAAATTATATTAATACCATTGTCGTTAAAAAATAACCTCCTACAATTTTCTTTTCGTTTTAATAAAAAAACAAACCCTATTATGTGTAGGAAGATCGTTACCAGCTATTCCAAATAAGGCGAGGTCATTCAAATATCGTCCAGTTTTCTTTGTGTACACACTTATAATAAACGTGCTATACTACGTACGACCCATTTTCTCTCATTGTTGTTTTCCTCGTCTTCTTTTATTTTTTTGAAATTGGAGTTTCTCGGTTTTCTAATAGCCAAATAAATTGAATAATATGTCTAAATTACCTAGTAAAGAAAATAAGACGCCTCCTGGAGGAGTTTGTCACGATCTTTGGGGTGCTGAATTCTTAGGATCTCCGTGTCACAATAGGCAAGTACATCAATAATGACGTATATGCAATATTCTTAATATTATATAACGTACCTAATACATTAAGGTTTAAAATTTAATAGCGTCTAATAACAAAAAATATCCCGAATTTATTACTATTATTACTAACTATAAACTTGTTAATACATTATAATTAGTGTTTTAAACCACTTATATGTAAACTTATTATTAATACATCTAGTTTTAATTATAATTTAAATGTAGTTGATTTAAGATATATTACCACGATTAAAACAAAAGTATTTATCCATTATTTTTGATACACATAAATTAAATTAAATGCTGTTATATTTTTACAATATGGTTCGTTTTGGGTTGCTAGTCCTTGAACATTTTTTGAAGTGGATGTTGTAATTTTTATTATGGTTGTTAGTAATTAGTACTCATATAAAATATAAAAAGGTTGTACATATATGGTTGCCATAACATAAAAATGTCAATTTTTCAAAATAACTAAAGTATACATTTGTTATGTAACCGATAAACATTACAATATTTTGAACATTATATTTTTCAGTTTTTAATAACTATATATTATTATTAGATTCGACTTCATCAATTATTATAAATACGATATTAATTAAAGTTACTTTTTTAGAGTCTTAAAACCACCTGGTGGTGGCAGTAGTGACATATTTGGTACAGCAACATCTGACGAAGTAAATCCTCATAAACGTGGTACAAATCAGAAGAACCTTCAAAGTTCCATTATTTTGGGTGGTCAGTCACCAGTCAAACAAAGTAATGGTACAGTTATTGCTGCTAATGGAAACTCTGACAAAACTGGTAACTAAATATTAATAATTTGATCCAAGCGTGAAATAATCGTTGACTAACATTATAATCAAATAAATTATACCTATATAGCTAATGATAATAATAATATTGAATCCCAAATTGTAAAAGATAACATTGAGGAAACCAATTTATCTGAAACTCTGAGTAAAGGTAAGATGATAATATATACTATTAATATTATTATTAATTGTAATCATTAAGCAATTTTGCTAATTACAAATCAAAGCATAATAAGTCATGATTGCGACAAACTTTTTGTATTTAATATAAATAATTTACTCAATTGGTGAAGGGTCTATTCTCTAAAATCTCATAGTAAAAATATAAAATAACTAAATAAGCTATTGATTAAAGTAAATAAATAGTTACACCCATAACTGTAAAATAAAAAATTGAATTATCCTTTGACATTAAAAATATGATTCCATTAAATTTCAATATCTTCATCTTTAATTATAATTTATATAAAATAACAATTTAAAGATCCCATTTATTATTATTAATATTATTAACTTCCTACCTATCAAATTTTTTCAAATAAATTATTTATAATGCTTATTTATTTTTATATTGAGGTATTCTTAAATAAACAGCACGATATAATCGTAATTAAACGTATTATTTGCTTTTCAATGTTAAACCTTTTTTATTTTTTGTATGTTTTTTACCTACCTGCAATACCTATATATTTCTGCATCTTTTTATGTATGATTTTTGCTTGAAGCTTTAAGTTGTAAGTCTGTTGTGACAAGTGAAATTAATGATAACATTAATTATCGAAGAACGTCTTTTAAAAAAAAGGGTATGTTATTTAATTTTTAAATTTAACTAAGAAATTATAAAGATGTAAGTATTAATATGAAAACCTGAGAGTAATATTTCATATATAGTTCTCATTTCTTTCAATTTTCCACAATTCTGTTCATACTGATTTTATTTAACAAATTTATTTTTAATTCTAATAATTAAATTTTGTTGTGTATTTATGTATAGGTAATAAAGAATTAATGAAGTTTATATGTATTTTCTAGATGGTAATCCATTGACTGGTGAAGGTTATGAAGCTGCCAAGCCAACAACTACACCAGCTCAGCATGTCTCTGTCCAGTCAGAGCCAGTTCCAGAACAAAAGAAAACAAGCCGTGTGCCACCGGGTGGATACAGTTCTGGTTTATGGTAATCGTTTGATGGCCAAACACTCGACCAACTTTTCGTTACAATTACATCGATTTGTATTCAAACATGATATATATTGATGAACTTTCATCGTTTCATCAATTAAATATTTTTATTTATATGGTTTATACCTAATAAAAAATGACTTACTAAATAATGTACACGCAAAATTTATTACAATTGTCATTCTTTAAAAACAACCCCGGCATTTTATTCATTTCATTATTTAATGTGATTGTTTTGTAATGTTTGTGAATTTAATTATTTAAAAAAAAAAAACATTTTTTACATGATAAAATACGATATTTATAACTTATTTTAGTATGATAATATAATATTAATTGATAATATTATTGTAACACCTAAGCTTCCTACATAGAATAATGAAATGTTAATTTTCGTAATCTTTTTTACGTTTATAAATATAATATAAAATACAAATACTAATAGAAAGTATTTAATACTAAACAATTGTTTATACTTTATGTTTTATTTCAAAACCATATAAATATATTAGTCTAATATATATTATGAATATGCCTTTCAAAAATTATAATTAAACAACTGTTATTACATACAGAAACTTGTAATTTCACTTAAAAACTACAAGAAAATATATGTAAAATTATATAAATATACGTTATCGTATCAAATTTATTTTCAGAAAAGGTTTTAAAAATTATTTCAAATATAATTTATTTGTTGTAGTAGACAGTGTTTGTAAATATATAAAATGAACTTATATGTAAAATAAAATTTTAAATAGTTTGAAATTAATGAAATCTCCCGTTTGTTAGGTATGGTCTAAAATTTGTCTTAATATTACAATTTATTTAAACTATATATTTAGGATAACACCATTGTAGTTAATTTATTTTGAATAATAAAATAAAAAACTATTAAATATTAATTAAAATTTAGATTATATAGATTTGGGTAAGGGAAATAATTATATTTTCTATATTTTAAATGTTACTCAAATAAAATTTAAAAATTATATAATTAAATATTCCGTATTAAACACAAGTATGATAAATTAATAATATATGTCTATCTTTGTCAACATTATTCTATTGTAGAATAAGACCAAAGTAAAGACAAAAATGCTAATATGCTTGACTGTACTTAGGAGAATTATAACAATAAAATTAAACTAATAACGTGTGATGGTGGCAATATAATATTTATGGATACGTATATTTATTGTATGTGAAATTAAAGATAATGTTAACATTTTTTGTGTTTTAAAATTATTGTAATTGTTGAAATTGAGGTAATTGAGAAACAATTGTTTTTATTAATTTTAATAATTTATATCCAAAATAGAAAATACAGTGCAGTAATATTTTTTGTTTAAATACACTTATAATTTGATACTTAAATCTGTAATGGGAGAGGGTGGCACAGCTTTTCTAGTTAAACCAATTGGTTGAATAGTCTTGATTTTGTTCAAAAGGTATAATTAATTATAATAAAAAAAATTTCGCTAAATATTAGAAATAGAATATGTTATCATTATTTCTAAAGTATATAAATAAAAAAAATACTTTAAATGTATTCGTATTATAATTACATATAATTAATCATAAAATAAATATATTTTTGGACAAATAAGTCTAAACTCTAATTATGACTTAGTGTTATTCTTTGATATTTTAATTTCATGCTTTGAAAGAAGTATTGTACTATTATTGTTTTCATATCTCTGAACAAATATGTTCCTTCTGTTCATAGACAACAAACAATAATTAAATTTATATAAACCTAATAATTTAAAATTAAAAGATATTGGCTGATTTATTATCTGTTTTTGTTCATACGAGTATTTATGAACTAATATTGAAGTTATGCGATAATACTGTTTCGATGAGGATATCTATTAAGAATGTCAATCTCAACAAATTGGAAACTCTGTAAAATATTTTCTTGTTTAGTCGTCTTCATTATTAAATTCTTTACTTTGAGCTAAAACAAAATTTTGCGAAGTTTTTCTTCAAGTAAAAACGAGTATTCCAAATAACTGATTCAACCACTTTTAGACGTATTATAACATCACTTGATTTTGATAATTTACGTCTAATGCTTTAAATTTTTCTCTTAAAGAATACCAAAATCAAATTTGTACCTTACGCCGATAATGAACCTATTATCTTCATTATTTACACTGACTCGTCTTATATAGATAATATAAACAATTTCGACTACGAATTTTCTCTTATTCAGTCATATTACAGATATAAAATAGATATACTCTCAGTCTTATTGTATGAAACTAAATTATTTTCTCTAATTCTCCATTTATTCGCAAGTCTTAGCTGATGTCAAATCCCAAATTTTAACGAAAACCAATTTGGCTACTCTCAAATTTCTACTTGGTTTTTGTCCAATCTATTTTCAAAATTGACACCCATATCGTGCAAAAAAGCAACTTAATTTGGCATATACAAAATCAGTTTCTATTCTTTTACATATTTAATCTAACGTTTCTTTCTGTGATTACGACTTCTTTTCAATAACATCTTTGTATGTTGCTGGCCACGTTATAGCAAACTTATTAAGTTTAATTGCATCGCATTTTGGCACTTTGGTACTACTTTTGAAATCTTACTCGAGTTTTATGTATAGTTCTTCGATCTTCTTTAACACTTACTCGTTGTTTTTGTGGATTATTTGAGTTTTAACATTGTATAAATTATTATAGCCTGGACATTAATTTTTCGATATGTCTGACGCATGTATTTAAAACACGACGGGTCATCAGTTCGATATCAATTCTATGAATGGTTTTCCGGTGCGGGGGGCTATGGCTTGGCTCTTTTTCCATAAGTCCAGACAGGGATGATGGAATTTGGATTTGCGGAACGTGTCACACGACACATTCGTGGCCCGGCACCGGATTAATTGTTCCGGATACAAACGAAGCAAGTCTAAATTGTCGCCGACAGGCGCGGCCAAAAACCCGCACCGCTGCTGGTCGCGAATACAACAGTACGCCGGGCCGGGGTCGGTCTCGAAATCTGGCCGTAGATCCGACAACTGTATCCGGGCCCGATTGGCTAGCGTGCCGGTCACGTACACATCGTCTATCCAAAAGTACGGCTCGCCGTGGCGCATGGCGCGCAACAGGCGTCGCACGGTCGTTGCCCGAGCCACGTACAGCCAACCGGATAGGAACGGCGGATATGTGTCCCCAGCGTACTCCGCTCGGGTCACGTACCACTTGTTGCGCGGATCCCGCACCGGTTCGGCTCGTGGTATGACGCAGCCGGATAATTCGTCGTTACGGGCCAACGTGTGGCCGAGTGCGTACACGTTCATCGCGACGTCGTCGTCCATTTTGACTGCGTGCACGGATTGTCGGCACCGTTCCGCAAACCACATTAAACCCATCACGTGCTTGTAAGTGAGGTTCCGGTATGCTTCACGAAAGTTGCCTTGGACCACGTCGCCGTACCTAGAAGATTCCTGTAACAGTCTAGCCTGTACGTCCGCGTTATCTGGTAGCCCTGCCAAAAACACATACCGTAAACCGAATTGGTCGAGTACTGCCCGCGAATACGACTGGCGGATATTTTGGCGCTGGTCAAAATGTCCGGCATGGCTGTGCACCAGTATAGGCGTGCATTGCGACTGTTGGCACTCGCACACGTTACTATCAATGACGTACCGGAAGTCATCCAAGTCGATCAACCGTTGCCATGTAGTACGTATCCAAGTGACATTGTCGATTAAAAACCCCGGCGTGGATGGCGGAAGCGTTCGGAAGTAAGTAGAGGTACTATAATTGTTACGGTTTACCGAGAACATTTCGAAAAACACGAGAAAAAATGCGTTGACGATCAGGAACAGCACGAGGTTTTCTGCCCTTCTTCTCAATAATGACGACGGTATTATTGCTGCCATCTCTAACGAATTATCGACCTCGGTCGACCAACTTGAGTGCGAAGTTATAAAATATATGGTCTGTAATATTAAAACACATTAGACAATTACAGATGGTTAAGATTATTTGAAATTCCTAAAAATATTTTTATAAGTTAGTCTCATATAAATATAGATTTGACAAAATATTTGTCCAAGTCGAATTTTTAAAAAATTTTCAAATTCAACTTGAAAATTTTTTAAAATATTTTGTTAAAATATTATATGATATGATCTTGTATTAAATTTGCATGTCTTTGATCCTAAATTTGGTGCTAAAACCGGTTTTTTTTTTAAATTCTAAACGAAACGAAAAACGTATTAGTTTTTACCATGTTCTTGTTTTCAGTGTATGGACTGTGAAATTGGAATTTCGACGAACTACAAAGAATAATAATAAACAAAATTTCGTTCAAAATTGTTTTTCTGGAATACAGATTCTTTTAAATTCAAAATTATTACACAACTAAAATCTCTGACTAAGTAACTTTAGCCAACATATACACAACACACGCAGCTTAGAATACAATTTTTTAATTTTCAAAATAATATCTAACCTAAAATCGATTGAAATGTTTAAAATTTATTTATCGTACGAGTAATGCTGAAATATATTAATAGACAAAATTATCAAGTTCTTAAAATTTTAATAATACGGAATAGTTATAGTCGATTTTCACGAATTTCGGAATATATTTTTATAATCTTAAATTTCCAGATTTTAAATATCTAATTTTTTCGCGTAATATAAATGTTAATTTTTAAAAAATTGCTATTTTACTTGAAATTCTTCTGATTGAAAAAAAAATTTGAAATTATATTATTTTTAAAAACGTGTAACTAACAATTTAAAATTATTAATATTTTTCAATTCTCAAATTAAATCTAAAATTGATGGAATTATTTGATAAAACGTTCTGTATAATATGTATATTACTAATATATATAATTAATAAAATGTTCAATTTCTTTGGAAATACGAGAAAATAATGGTAGGCTTTCTTTTTGCTTCAAAAAAGGAACACTTGTGTTAGAAACAAACAAAACACACTCACACATACCATAGTAAAACCAATACGTTCTTTACCTTACTCGGAATACAATGTAGTAAGTCGTTATATTTTACATTTAATTTACACATGAAAAATTGTCAAACAGTCTTTGTAAAATCTAAAGTATTGATTTTCTCATCTGAATAACACATTTCTCACGCCTAATTATTTTTCATTTTATCTTGTTTAAGGTGTCGAAGTTAGCCATTTATTTAGAAGTAAAATATAAGGAATTTTATCTTTCATGATGTGTACAAATGATTAAATTTCGTCGAAACCATTTAGATTTTTATTTTTCATTTGAGTGAGAACGATTTTTTACTAGCAACATTATATTTCGATTAAACTTTAAAATAATACTAGAAAAATACGTTTAAAAAATACTGAAATTTGAAATTATTACAGCTTAAAATTAAGAAAATTCGAGTCTAATGCGACTTGTAAAATGTCTTGCATTTTCAAAAAGTAAATAATTAATCAAATGTAATAATTCTAAGAGATATATAAGTTTTTCCTGGTAGGTAAGGTTTTGGATTAAAAACACATTGATTTTTAGAACAGTTTTAAGTATTCAAATACTTAAATAAGGTATTTTTAATTTAAAGATCTATAAAATGAAGATAGTTTTTTCATTTATTATAGAACAATAAATATGAATGGTCTTGTTTCATGCTGAATCAAAACTAAAAACGTACTTACGGCCCTACCTACGCCTATTTGTATTTAAATAAAATATTTAACGAATCTTAAACAATAAAAATAGTAAAATCTTAAAGGGAAATAATAAATTTATTTTGAATTTTGGTCAAATGGTAGACAATTTGACAATTAAACTATTTCAAATTCTGTGTATGTTGATATAAATCGCAAATAATTATTTTAAAAATGCAATAATGAATGCCACGGTCAATGGCGTACTTAGACCTTAATTTTGGGGGGGAGGGGTTAATTTTTAAATAAATAAATCTAATGACCCTAACGAGACAAGACACTTTATAAACTTTAATAGATTATTCATTTTTAAGGAACACGTTATATTATAACGTGTATTGAAGTTTAAAAATATTTTAGTTTTTCGTTATTATTGACTAAAAATATATGTCACTTAAAAAATTTTTTTCCTAAAAATTTTCGGGGGAGGGAAGTTTATCCTGGTTGTGGTGCGTGATTTTAGCTCTAATTCCAAATTATAAGGCGTCACTATTATCCTTGGTTCAAATTTAATATTGCCGATCTACTCAAAAATTATGAAATGTTTTATATAATTTAGTGGTTAAGTTGATTTAATGTTCTATCAAAACAAAATTCGAAGTTGACGATTGCAGGCGCGCGCAATTATATTAAACCAACGCAGACATTATTTATTAAAGGAATAAATTGATACGATATCAACGTTTGACAATTCCTTTAACCAGTTATTAAACATCACGAATACTATATTCAATTCAACCGCATTACTGTTGTCATATTCATTCCTAGGAATTTGGAAAATGAAACTTACAAATTGTTCATTCCTCTTCATCAATAGTTTTTATACAGACAAGTAGACGCGTTTTTAAATTTTACGATATTGAATTTTTGTCGGTTCCTCGTTCAACGTATTTGGATAAAGGTAAGGATTTGTATTTTCATTTCGTGCGTAGGTTTATATAAAAGACAGATGACAATTGTATTAGGTACCAATTTGTTTAAACGCCGATTGTTCCCACAAATTTTCTTGTAACTATTATCGTTTTCAAACGGCTTTCCAATCAAAAAAGCTTATACGTTTTTTAGTTTTTACTTTAATCGGTTATTTATATTGTGATATACATAAAATCAAGACCGTATATAGTTGAGTGTTTGAGAGTTTAACTCCTTTTCCGAAGAAATTGTTTTATACATTAACTATAGTCTAATTATCATAATTTAATAAAAATCGATTATTAATTATTATAATTTACCGTATATAATTTATATTATGATCTCCATAGTTAATATTATTACATTTTAGAAGACTCTTCAAAATGTTAGTCCAACTATAACCTTGTGTACAATATATAATTAATCCTTTGACTAACCGTGGATATATGCTGTTAAAAACATTCGTAATAGTTTTTGAACGCAAAAAAAATAAAATACGAGCGTGACGTTATGTATAATAATCTTTTGTATAAGATATGTGTACATTAATATGAACGTGAAAATCGGTGCTCATCACTTTAACGAAATTTACGCAAATCTTTAGGCTCGGTGTAAAAAAAGTAACGCAATATCAAGTATACACTACAACTTTGTTTAAACAAGACCATGGTATAAACCGAGAACACGGTATCCGATCGGTAAATCATCGTAATTGTATTAAGTCTACATAATTTGTATATTTATTTTTGACATGAAGCGTATTTATTAACAAGAAAAAATTCCTCGTAAAAAAACACGGATAAAAAAGTTGCCCAAAGATAACAATTTTAAATTTAAGTTTACAATTGTACGCTTGTTTTAGAAATATATAAATTTTTCTTAATCAGTTTTTGAAGCCTCTGTTCCAACGGCGCGCTAATCGTCTAAAAGGATTACCGTAGATGTTGTTGAAGTCGAGAGCTTTTACAAAAGGATTGGATATAGCTACGTAATTTGAATCGAGATCTTACACAACCTCAGAAACAGTTTTAATGTACAAATTTGAATGCAGCGAGTGATTGGAAATTAGAGTGGGGCTTCTGCAACTTTACGGAAGCTGTTGATTCAGACGATTGTATGTTTTGTAGATTCCCTTTTTTGCCAATACCCTATATTTGGATACCATAAAACCAAAATAGTGTTACGAACGCTTTATAAAATATTAATTTGTTATGTAGGTTAATTTTAGAATTTTTATTGAGGAGTAAATAATAGACCTCACGTCTTTAGTTAAGTTAGGATTAACCGTTTTGTTTTTATTTAATATGTCTAGGCGTATAACTAAAAACGTTACCCGAGATGGTTACAAACGATCGTGATTTTTTCTTTTCACGTTGTTCGTCATAAACGTAGCAATATTATGTTATGTGTTTCCGTCGTATGGAAACAAAAATAAAACAAAATGTTAATTATTATTTGAAAACGACAATTTCTTTCGAAATCGACGACGACATTACAGAAAATAATAGTAAATTGGTCAGCTATTTTCGCTTATATGTGTATATGTAAAAATTATATAGATGGCAAGTATCTAAATTACTAAACGTACATCATTTTATTGGGAAAACAAATATCCACACATTTATATTATATATATATTAACTGATTTGAACTTTGTGAAAATGAAAAAAAACAAATACAAAGTTGGATAGCGTTGGGGTCATAATGCCATATACTACCCACGGATACATTCATAATATATACCTACATAATATATATTGTTCTCAACTTACCTCCTGTCTCGACGTTTTATATTTTTATTTATTCGGTGCGTATCTCCGGCGAGCATATATTCGAATTTTATTGTGTCCTTGGACGACACACACGTCACGATAACTACAGCAGCAGCAGCAGCACTGACAACCCGATTGTTTGTTACTTTTTTGCGAACGTTAAATACGTCCATCTACGAGTCTGCTTTCACTTCACCGTGTGTATAATATATATATGGTCGACCACACCTATATTACAACCATTGGCGTAGGTATATTATTATACTTCGTATAGCCCACGAACAGCCATATACACAAATCGCGTGTACAGAGATAGAGGAGAGTGGCGGAAGTGCTTGACATAGCACAATTAATACGAAAAGTTCTCAACGATTTTATTTTGTTTCTGCTTAATAAGAACGGTCGCTTCGGTACGCGAGTTATTTTCGAAAACGGAAATTTATTAAACTCGATTTTCCGTTGAACAATTAATATAACGCACGCGAAATATTTATAGCCGTTTGTCTAAAAAAAGTACCGCTAAATCAATTTTTACATAGTTATTATTCCCTACGTATGTATTAATTATAAAAAATAATGATTAATAATATTATTATACAGTAAATTGTTATTTCTTCTTCCCCACAAATTTGTATAATAGTAGTACTTTTCAGTGTGCATATGAAAAATACATACCTCATATGACTTTATAATAATATATAGTTTCTTAAATCGGGTAATTATAACTTTCGCATATTAGACGTAAAAGTTTTTTATGCAAGTGGGCATTAGTATCACAATCTCATCAAGTTTTTTAATATAGAAAACTCGAGTATATAATAGATTCTGCTGTTTTTAGATACTTCTATTAAAAAATTTTAATACTGTTTTAAAGTATTTTTGTCGGCATTTTATTTTAATATTTTTCGTGTATTATTTATAAAATACTAAAATACGTATACAACAAAATTATTTAGAAGTTTATGAATGATGTGCTTCTTAGTAATTTTAGTGTTCCATAATAGTTAGAAATATATTTTTTAGCGACGAACAAAATAATTGTATAAAATGTACCAATTACCTAGATCAAATTCATTTAAAGATATCATAAACATATTACATACTTTCAAGTATCTTTCTGTCTGTAATTTACATAAGCATTTTGTTTTTAAGACTTTCGAATTTATTATAATTTAACTACACACGCATTACTTGTTATAGTTGTTAGTTTCCTTTTAAATAGATACACTAAAATATTTAAATACAGTTGATTTGAAATTAAAATTTTATAATTTTAAAGTTAATGTAACGATCTCAATCTATACTATAACATCGATATTTTATGTTTTTTATGTTTCTAAAAGAAATAAAATTGAAATAAATCAAAGACACGAAGAAAAAATTATTATTTAAGATGAATATTTCTATATTATTAAATTATAAATTATAAACAACTGAGTTTAGTATTTTAGAGCATACGTGTTTTTTTGGGAGTAGTAAATAAAAATTGCGCGCAATACATTTTTACATACATCGATTACAGAAATTAAACGTACATTTTATTCGGGAATGAGATCACTTTATAAGTATTTCTCAACGGAATTCACGAAGAACATTCATTTCATATTTTTGTATTTATAAAAAACCTATAGTTTCGTCTTATAAAATATGTTTTTCTAATCAGTTATAATATAAAAATTAGAAAAGAAACTTAACTTTTCCCTATCTTAGTTGCCGTCACGGATGAGTACCGTATTATAGATGGGTTGAAAGAAAAATCTTATTAAATATATTTTTTGTAGGATTTGTTATTGCATCGTTCAATCGTTTCTCTCTATGTACCATCGTTCGCACAATATACATTTTCCGTACAGAAAAAAAAGCTACTGTATCTCATTCGATTTTTATATACCAGAGTTGAATATGTACAGTAATTGATATTTATTCGGTCGGTTTGCAAGCTGTTATATAGTGTGTAACTGTTTTTTAAGTATATACAGTAGTGTTATTGGTAAATACATTCATGACGCGCCTTTAAAACACGTAATAAATAATAATTAAACAATTTTTGTTTCGCCACGTTCAAAATTCGAATGATTACTACTATGCAATTCTGTATAGTGTTATATATATATATATAAATTTACATATTAATGGTCTTATTTTGTTTTAATTTATCGAACTATTTAATTCGAATGCGCCCAATTTATTAAATAAAATATACGTATATTTTTTCATTTTCACTCATCAACCATCATGGTAAATTTTCGTAGAAGTAAGACCTATATAATATATATATATATATATATATATATATATATATATACGTGTTTTTCAATCAACTAGATTAGTCGTTTAAATTTAATTTAATTTTTAATCGTATTACGGTTATATACATTGTAATTATTGCGCGTTCATATTATTTATAGTTAGCACGTATATTTATGTGTATATCATCTTAAAGGCATATGCATTCGTTTTGTATTAATCACCGAGTATTCAATCATGTCTTTTAATAGCAAAATTAAAATAACTCTTTTTACAATTCGCTATTTCATTCGTGAGCCATAAATCCGCATAGTTTTGTTATTCACAGTTCTAGCTCATAATATATACACGCGTGTTATTTGCGGAATTCCTTGTATTTCAATCAAATCGTTTGTAAAATTGAAATATTTATTTAACCTTTTTGTACGTAATGCCGATCAATATGTACGTTAAAATTAATCGATAATCGCTATATAAGATTTTGGTACTAACTGTTTCATTGTTTTTCATTTTAAATTTTTTTGTACCCTAACATAGGCGTGTGCAAAATTAAACTTTAAATGGTGCCTAAACTAATTTTGGACTCCTCTACTTTTTTCTAATGCTTATAATTTATATATTTAAAATGTATTTTAAAAATATTATATTAAATTAAAAGTATTATATTTAATCTATGCTGCATAAAAAATTACTCCAGTTA
>JAIPRN010000796.1:0-65311 GCA_025469175.1 Geopemphigus sp. TES_GeoC_2020
TCGTCGCGGTGTCAATTGACGACGGCGAAAATCCGCCAGACGAACCGGAAAACGAATTGATTATCGACCGGGCGCCGAACGGAACGGGGACCACGGACATTTCGCGTCGGTACCGTCACGTATCTCCGGCACGTTCTTTCGTACGATAATATCGTTATTGTCGCCATTATTATTATTCTTACTCGCCGTTTACGGGACGCGTACCGACGAACGAATATACGTACGTACGCGGGCGCCCGTCGTTCCAACGCGGCACCAATATGCCCGGAAATTTCGGATTCGTACGAAAACGATTTTCAAACAGGTCACGTATCATTTTTAAAGTGGCGACGAAGTAGTAATACGCTCGCGTGTAGGTTTTTCGTACGTACAACGTAGCGTTCGGAGCCCGCGAAATAAGGAGTGCGTGTAAAGACGCGCGGGCGTGTGCGTAAGAATTTGATAAATAGAAACGCGCGTATTACGACGCGTCGACGGAGTACACAATTTATGGGCCGGAAACAACGCGCGCGCGTTCGCCCGTCTACGCTACCTACGTCGTATTTACTTTACGCCAGTCCGCGTTGGTACTTACGACACGCGTGTATATATATATCGATATACGTCGTATCGGACAATTGGCGGAATCGAAATATATACCGGCGGCCGATATCGTTCCGATCGTTTTTATTTAACGGTTAATACCCCCTTCCACACACACACACCACCATCCACCCCTTAATAACGAAACGTGACGGCCCGACGAGTAACAACACGTGTATCGTAGGCACACCCGACGGAGCCCGTTCGCGTTACGAACGTTATTTCCGCCGTTGTTCGCGTTTTCGTCCCGTCCACGCAACGGATTCGCACCGGACTCGGCGTGTCGGCGCTCAAAAAAAAAAAAAAACGACGAACCACCGCCGTCCCCTCCTAGCGTTTGTATGCCGCGCGCTACTACTAAATACACGCGACCTTTGTAACGCGCGTATTATTCGTTCCGCGACTAATCATTTTCGTTTTGCCATATTTTTAATATCCCTAATTGATTTTACAAACGAAAATACGAACGTACATTCCGTACGCCGTAACAATAATAGCGTAACTCGCGACGGGCTAACGCGGTTTTCCCTTTTTTCCGATATTACGGCGTTTACATTGTTCCCCGCGCCATAAACGTACTCGGTACGCACGCGAATTACGATTTCCAACGTAATAAATAAATCAAAACAGTCACGTGTACTGTAAAAAAACAAACCCCCATTTTTATTTGCTCGTAGATATATACTTATGCGCGTCCGCGTTTTACATACAGTGTAATATTATTCGTTTTTGATACGTTTAATGTATAATATACGACCGCGTTATTATTTATTACGCGCTGGATCTGATTCAAATTTACACGTATCCTTTTAGCGTTTGACGGAACGAAAAAAAGGAAATAATACGCTTTTACTACGAATCCGAAATTAAATTTTTCAAAAATGTTCGGTAAGTAAATAATACGCGCGGCGCGCACGAGGGCCACAAAATTGGAGCCTCCGCGGAATTTCGCTACGCGCCGCATAAATCGGCCCGATCTTTTCCCTGCCGCGTGCGCGCGGTCACCGTTTACGTAAATCGCGAGAACAACCGAATTAGCGCTACGAACAAGTCAATCTCCGACGGTCGCGAACGATTCAACCGAGTGATTTCCGCTATGGACTGATAAGGCGCGGCCAGCGTTGTGATCATTTTTAGTGCGCGCGATCCTTCCGTAATTTAAACGCGCGTACCGCTCAACGT
The DNA here is from genome assembly GCA_025469175.1 of Geopemphigus sp. TES_GeoC_2020. Taxonomy (NCBI): domain Eukaryota; kingdom Metazoa; phylum Arthropoda; class Insecta; order Hemiptera; family Aphididae; genus Geopemphigus; species Geopemphigus sp. TES_GeoC_2020. The sequence goes on from JAIPRN010000796.1 coordinate 1,765, forward strand.
TTAATAGTCGACCATACGTTTCGAAAACTTATTCGTTATGTTTTGTGAGCGGCGGTTTCCCAAAACGTCGGCGCCCATTCGTTTTACGCGAACCGTCGTAATTTTTTTTCGAAAATATAATAAATAAATAATGTATGGAAAACACGTCACTCGACCCGGCGTCGGTGTTTAAGATTCGATAAAAAAACCGCCGTTCGCTATGGGTGTGACGGCGGACTCTTTTTGCGCGGAAACGGGAAAAGTCGAAAACGTCCGTCGGATTCCCCCCTACCCGAGCTATTTTCCACCCATTTCTCGAATACCCAAAACGCGCTCCCAGTACGCGTCGTATCGTCGTAGTTAATAATTACGATAGGTATACATTTTTCCAAAAACGATAATTATTTTTTGTCACGGTTTGTTTTGGTGTTTTTTACGTTACCCGGGACGATTGAAACGGAAAAACTCGGCGAATTCCGAGTTATCGTTATTTCACCGAACGAGTTACTATAATGTTACACAATTGACCGGTAAAATATGAACGTTTACAATAACGAAACGGTCGGCCGTCGATGATAAACTGTTCTCGCGTTTTGTCGCCCCGAAACACGCGATAGATATGCGAAACGATAAAAAAACGACGGATATTTTACACGCGGCGATCGGCTGTAATAACGTCAGACGGTTTTACTTAGATTACGCGCGACACGATTCACTCGACGATAACGCTCGTAATTCAACCGAGTCGCCCGATTTAGATAAAACTAACGTTTCTCGTAATCGTCGATTTTCAACGTAATTATTACGGACGGGCGTCCTCCGTGGGGAATAACGTTTTGTAGGCCGGCCCTTATTCGCCTCCGCTCGGTTCGGTACGGACGAAATTCGTCCACAGTACTGTTCCCGCGCAACAATCCCCGTCCCTCAATCCCGTCTAACGACCAGTATTCCGCGTTAACCCTGTGAATAACGGACCGAACGATTCGGCGTCGTTACGTCCAAAACGGTTGCCGAAAAAAAAATATCGGCGCGACGAAATAATTATTACGTAACGGTCGTCGGTAATCTTGACGCGCGCGCGCGTATAGATTAAGTACCGGGGCCGTGTAATGGCGGCGAATTACACGACGTTAGGGCGAAGAAACTCTGTATACCAGTCGAAATTCGCGTACTAAACGTTATCGCGCGCGTATCCGCGTGTATATATATAAGACTTCGAATTAGGAAAATAAAAAAAGAATTCGCGCCGACGTTATATTTTTAGCTCGCGGCCCGGTACGGGTTTCGCGTACACGACAAGCCAAATACGTTTTCGGTTATCACGCGCCCGGCTGAACTACGCGCTACCGTATCGAGTACCCATCGCCCCCCCCACCGGGTGTTCGGTTCGTGTTTCCCAAAACCGTTTACCGCCGAATACGGTGGCGTTTATTTGACGTTCGAACGCCGTCGTACGCGACGGGAACTTTGTAAATAATAAACGCGGACCCGCCCGACGAAATAATCATTTTACGCGACAACGACGCCGGCGTCACCTGGACATTTGGACCAACGGCCGAACGCCGGGACAGCACGGTCCGCGTGACCGGTTTGATTAACGTCGTCGTCGGCGGCGGACGTTTTGTTTTCACCGAAAAACGAGACGATGTTTTTACGCCCATCCAAACATTTACGCCGACGTAATTTCGTGTGTATATTGGACGATAACGTTTCAAAAAAATGTAGCACGACGCTCGGAATACCGGCGGATAAAGAATTATGTCGAAAAGAGATTACGTTTACACCGCGGCAAAGGGCGTATAAAAATATAAAACGCGCGGAAAATGGACACCGATTGTTCACGGTTCAATCTATATACGGAAATTACGCCACGGCTACAAATTATATATCGTCGCAAAGGGCGTTAACGGAACGCGCGTTCCCCTTCGAATATTAAAAATAATCTATAATAACGGACACGTACAATCGGCGTCGAAACAACTGCGACATAACAGACGAGAACGGAATTCAATACGAGCCGGCCGATTCGCCGGGCCAATCTAACCGGGACAACTTTACCACTGTAAAAGACAAACAATTATGCCCGTCTAACCGTCGGTGGGTGGACCGCCAACCAACCGGAGTGTTAGGTATTCCAAGGGCTGTTGTTTTCACCGAGATTTCTGCGTTTCCACTCGTTTTCAATTCGAATCCACCGTCACAAACTATATCCTCTTTTTAAAACGGCCGTCGTTTTTTGTTCCTTATATTTTCCAAAAAAAATCCGCGCGATCGGCGGAGGTAAGCGATTTGTTATTTTTAATAACAATACTCCTAAACAGTTCTCGAACCATTCTACGTAATAATTCGTTTAAGTGAAATACCTTCCTTCACCTTTTTACCTCTATTCTATTCATAAAAAAAAAACCATTTTTTCTCTAGAGTTATTACGGACCGTTCGGTCCGAAGTCGAATTTTGGACGAAATAAAGCGACGAAAACGCTCGTCGATAATTTAATCGTCGTCTTTTCGAACGTCCACGTTTTTAGTACTCCTTACTAACGTCAACAAATCCGTAGAAAATAAACGGTCGAATTTCGAGAGAAAACCTTCGGCCGCCGATAATTTTCCGTAATTTACGCCAGTACACAAATTAATAACGGGGAATTCCTTATTTTTAAACAATCGGAAACACGCCATACGTAGTGAAAATGCGCGGGATTACCACGAGCGCGCGCAATTTACACGAATTTAACGTTTATTTGTCGTTTTCTTGATACGAACGCAAGACGGTTATTGAACTGTACGAGGTTTGTCTCAAAAGTATCCGACCTGCGTTTTTGATTGGTTTTTGTTTTTTATTTTGATTACCAAGAGGTCAGACGACCAACAAAGAATTTTACGTCGAAGTTCTGAAATTGACCGCGTGACGCGGTGCGAAGAAAACGGCCACGTTTTCGGACAAATTGTGACTGGATTCTTCACCACGCCTAACACAAACGCGTTCAACTTCGTCAGCCTCCGTACAGTCCTCGCGTAGTACCCTGTGACTTTTGGCTGTTCCCAAAATTGAAGATTCTGCTCAAAGGGTATCGGTTTGATGGCACAGAGACAAAAAACAAACGCGACGAGCGCGCCGAAAGCTATTCCGAAAACTGACTTCCGGAACACTGCTTCGGGATATGGAAGCACCGGTTGTTGTTCAGCGAAATGGACATTACTTTAAAGGATCCCACGAGCCGAATGATGATGGATAAGGCAGGCGCGGAAAAATGAAGGAAGGTCTCCGGACACGTTGGGACAGACCTCGTATTCGTTAAACAACAGTAGTCACTGACAAGTGGAAAACGGCCGACAATTATTGATTTATCACGTCCGTATAGAAAAGTTGAAAATAAATATAAAAAAAACGCGATTCGTATGGCGTAATATATGACGCGAAATTCAACGTTATATTTTATTAACTCGGTAACGTGTTAGGTTAAAAAAAGATATTCGCGATTTCAATAATATATAATATATATTTCTAAAGTTCTGGTGAAACTTTTGACGTCATGTGTCTCGAATACCATATATATATATATATATATTTGTGCGCGCGCGCGTGTTTATAAAGAAATTCGAATAAAGCTCATTTTTTCAAGATTTAGATAAAAATCATAAATGTAAAAGTTTCAGTAAGAACATTGGAAAATCTCTTTGTCTATGTGTATATATATATATATGCACGCGAAATTGTCAAAGCTGTAAACTTATATTCTTCGGAGTTAAAAAACACCAAGTTTTTCATAACCGCAAAACCGAATGTAAAATGTGTACTGGCGCGTTACGTAAAATAACTTTCGTTAATTTGATTACACAAAGGAAGATAACAGAAGAATAACAGGGGGGATGGGGTCGGTAGCGGTGAACGAGAGAGTGGTCTGTTATTTGAACGCATCGCCGGAGAAAAAAGAGTAGCACTTGGCGAAATTAAGAGACGAACAGACGAAATATGGCTTTTGTATTTTTAACGGGAAAACGAAAACAACGAGCAATACGGGTAGTTAAAGGGCCGACGACCGTTGTTCACTTGTCAAGTTTATTATATTCGTATCTAAATGCGTATATATTATTTCGTTTCGAAAGGTTAACGTTCCGTTCGGGACGATAGCGTGGCGCGCGTACGTATTGTACGCGCACTTTAAGCCGAGTAAACCGCGAAATCGTACGATAATGTTGTCCGATTTTCGGACGTCTTCGCGGACCACGTACGATCGCGTGCAACAGTATTCGGGCGCAATCGTACGAAATTACCTATTCGAGTTTTATACACGCGGGCGTACGTTTATTATCGTTTCGCGTATTTCGCGCCGTTGAGCCGATTCGACAAACGTGTCCCCGGTGATCCCCTTGGTGACCGTCGTTGTCGCCTGGGTAACGCGCGACGTCGTTGTCGCTGGTATTTGTCCGACAGTCGGCCGCGCGTCCCGTTTTCGAAATTCCGTTTCCCGGCTCTACGTTATCGACACCGGTACGTGAACGCGTCTCGGTCCTGTCGACGACGACCAATCGGTCAGGCTCCTTTACCCCGCGACGTACGTGCTGGGGTCGGATTCGGCGGAGTATTTCCGGTTCGTACCGCGGGAAAAGGACCAGAGGCGCCCGTAATTTCGCCTGTCGTTCCCGCGTGTGTATATAGTACATTGTTGCCCGTGTTTGCCGGTAAACGGACCGTAACGAGCGTATCTAACGACGACGTTTACGCGCGCGCGCGCGCGGATTAAAGATTTTAATTGTTTACGTCGTCGCGACAGTAATTTCCCGTTATTTGTCTATTTCGAATCGATTCGTGTGTCGTCGTCGGCGTTGTCGTCGTCGTCGTCGTCGTTTGTGCTCGCGTCGATTCTCCTCGTGCAAATAATTATTCGAATTCTCCGCGCCCTCCGGCAAATACGTTTACCTCGTTCCCTTAATCACGAAACTCGTTTATATAATTATCGTCGCGCACCGTTATCGTAGCCGCCGCCGAACCACCTCGCTGGTCTCAACGTGCGGCCACGAAGTTGCGACTGCCGTCCCGGCATTCGGAAATACGAATATAGCGATAATCGGTGTACGGATCGGCGGTTTTTCCACATTCTCGTCGCGGGGCCGTTGTTTTCCGTCACGCACGTAAGTAAACCGTTCCGTTCGGTCTCCCGTCGGGTATTTTCGCGTCTCGAAAACGGCCGTTTGTAACGGACGCGCGTAAAACGATTCTCGTCCGACGTTTTCGTTCATTTTGAAAACCGTTGACGTCTACCCATCGCCGGACCATTTTGCGTCGTCGGAACCGACGGGGAACACAATTCGGCCGTCCTTCGGTGTCCGCACCAGCAACGGACATCGCGTAAAAGGCGTGCGCGACGGACGTGTCGGTCCGTGCGCTTCACAAGATACTTGGCCCGCGCGCCGGGGAAACGTTTAATTATATTTTTATTTTTACGGCGGTTTTTTCTTCTGCCCCTCGGACGGCACAATCTAAACGCGGATCGTCCAAATATACGGTTCGGACGCGCGCGCGCGCCCGCCGATCTCGCGGGAGATCGTTTTAATTAAAGCCGCCGGGACGGCCTCGCGGAATACGCGCTCAGGTAGATACGCGCGCGTGTATATAATCCTAACCAGAATTCGCGCCGTCCGTCCGTCGTTTAAGTGTATGTTTTTCCGGGGCAGAGCAAAATGTGTCCATACGACACGAGGACGAGGTGATTGTCTAGGGAATGTTTTCGTTTTCGGGCGAACGGGATCGGAAACGTACGTTTTCTAAACACTATCGGACGGGCTAACCGTGCGACACAGCGCGTGTACCAATCGTCCCGTGAAAAGCGAATTATAATTAGCCCGAGCGCCGTGACATTTACGCGCTCTTTGCCGTAACGAATTATGGATCAGTGGCGTACTTAGACCTGAATTTCGAGTGGGTGAGGGTGGAGGAGGAGTTAATTTTAAAATCAATTAATCGGACGACCCTAACAAAACAAGACACGTTATAGATTTTAATCGATTATTCGTTTTTAACGTACGCCTGATATTGTAACGTGTATCGAAGTTTAAAAATATTTTAGTTTTTCGTTACTATCGATTACGAATATATACGTCTCGTAAAAAATTAATTATTTAAACAATTTTTTTTTTTTGGGGGAGGAGGGTTTATATAGCGATTACGTGGTAACGAATTCCGTTTACGAAAAAATGTCGTATCGGTTCGTGACCAAATACGATTTCGAATATTATCCGATACCGGGCGTTTTTTCGTTTCGTAGCCCGTTCGAATTCGCTTGTTTCGGGGACGATATCGATCGACCACCACATCAGTCGGGCGAGTATTCTCGCGGGTCGTTCAAAAGGAATCGCGCGGCGATATCTGTACGTCGTGTGTAAAATGTGCTCCGTTCTCTTAACAAAAAAACGGAACGAAAAAACGTTTTCGTACGAACATAAAATACGCGCGCGCGCCCGTAACGCTTATATACCGCAGCGTGTATACAATACATAAATCATTCATCGCGCGACGTAGAGAACACGCGAATTATTGTTCTTTAAACCGGGTCGCTATTTTTCGTAAGGAGGCGCCGAAGGAATAAAAGACTTGCCGAACAAACCGACGAAAATATAAAAAAAAACCGAGTTGCTCCTATCTCGGCCGTCGTTCGTCGTCGCGAAAACAATATTGTACGATCGCCGGACGATTGTAAAAGAAAAAGTTAAAAGTACCGTTTACAATAAACGATATTCGAAACGACGCGCGTAGTACAAATATATATATATATATATATATCTATAATTATTCGTATCACTCGAAAACGGCCTTTATCTATTCGAACTCGGTGTTCTATAACGATTATGACGAGGGCCTCGTAAACGTTTCACTTTTTCGAAACGATCGCGATTACTCGCCGAACATTTCCCATCGGCCAATTGGCCACTTCCTCATTTATTCGGCGGGGAGGGCGAGAAATTTGATCGAAATTAAAATTCGCCAAATTCGTCGCAGTACGCGTAGCGCGAGAACACGAGTAACGAGATTTTCGTACGTGGTACCGGTTGCCGGCCGTCATTGTAATTCGAACCCCCCCTCTGCCGCCGCCGCCAACGTATACGAGACGCGAATAATTTAATACGGAATCGGATCGGCTAAAGGCCGACGATTCGGTCTTCGTACACGATATTTTTTGTACCGCCGTGAGTACGTCGAAAACGTTTTTTTTCGACCTCGGGCTTCCACGTCCAGTCATCTCGATAAGGTCCGGCGTATTATTATTAGTTTTTGTGTCTTTATACCGGACTAAATAAACCTAAAAATACCCGTAAAAACGTCCGTGTATTTAAAGCTTACAGAGACGCACAAACACCGGTGGACGTGATTCGAATGCGAGTTCAAATATGATAACAACGAAAAGAATAGTAATAATAATAATTTAATCCGTTATCGGTGACCGTTACCGTTTCGCGTGGCTATAAACGGGCGGAGAGCGACAATCGTAATCGTAAAATTAATAATAACAATAAGTTCCGTACCGGAAGCGTTTCCGCGGCGGGAATAAATATTATCGTCGCTATTATTGTTTTCGTTATATTCACCGGCGAATTATGTACGTCGTTTTACGGTTGGCAAGGTCAGCGACCAATATACATATATATATATGTATAGGCACTTAGTTGGTGTGTTTAAAACAAGCCAACGATTAAAATATATTTAATATCGACATTGTTTTATAAACTATTATGGGGATTTTTCAATTAAGCGCGCTTGGAAAATATTTCGTTTATACGGAATACGTATTTACGTATATTATAATAAAAATAATATAAAAGAAAATATGGTTCGGGAACGGTGTAGTTTTCGTATGTTGTAGACGGAAATCTTGAAAATCGAGTTTAATTTCGAGCCAAAGCTCTTTTTGTTCCGGATTATCGTGGAGTGCCGCGAAACTATGTCCGAAAAACCCGTTCATCTTTCGCCTTTTAGCAGCCGCTGTATAACGGGCCGATACGCCGAAGAAACTGTGATCCTACGTCGGAAATCCAGCCGTCGGGTCGTTCGGACGTTCCGTGGACGTGTTCAATTCGGTCGGGATTGTTGTCGCTGCCGAGCGGGAATCGCGAATCGCGTGTCGAGGCGAGACTACGAGTGCCGGAAGAATATCGAAACGGAATCGGGCGGCGCGCGCGTAAAATAAATGCGATTAGTTCGGGAAACGACGGGCAGGGACAGTTTGGGACGCCGGCCGTGCCCGCCTATGTGGCGGGATCGGCGAGGGCGGAGTTGCGTTGTAAATCGGGCGTAATTCGCGCGTAGCTCCGCCGGGGATAGCACCGTACGCGTATACGCGTCGTATAAAAGACGGACAGTGAAAAAAAAGAAAATCGCGACGGCCGGTATAATATGTACGTATATATCGCGCGCGCAGCGAGAAATAAGGGGAAGGGTGAAACGAGTACATATATAAGGGTGGACGGCAAAAAAAAAGTTAATTCCGAACGGTCAGATTGTTACGGGGCCGTGTAGTGTCCCGCGCGTATTCAACGGTCGGCGCAACGTTCTGAATATTAAATCCGCCGCGGGGTGGCCGGGCACGCGTTGAACGGAATCAATTTATATTGCGATGACCGTCGCGCCGATTTAATCTTTAATCGCCCGTTATCGCGAGTACGCGCCCGAAATCGCCGCCATTGAGTTCCGACCGTTTGTACGTGTGTCCGTATATATATATATACACACAATATACGCTATTAATGGGCAGCGCGTGTATAATACGGATGTGTACGTAATACGCGCACCCCGAACCGGCGCGGGACTTTCGAATAGACGGCCCGGGGGGGGAGGGGGATTTAATTTGCCGACCGTTACGGCGTCCCGAAAATCGCGTACTCCTCGTCAAACACGTCGGGACGGAAAACGCGCGATCCAACGCGACTTTCGGCACACGATTCGCCGACTGTAATTGGGAGGGGGGGAGGGAAGTCGATTCTCCCATTTTTGCTTTCCGGTCGTCGGCGCCGCGCGTAGGAGCGCACGAGTCGTTTGAGGTTGGACACTGGTCGATTATTGAAATATAAATCGCGTTACGGTAACTTTAGGCTATTTAGTTGGTTCGCGTTTGACGTCGCACACATTTGGACAACCGTGTGACGGCCACCGTCGATCGTTTAAACGGTAAATACGTATTAATTCCCCCCCCCCCCCGGGGTTAATTCGGCTGACGTCGCACACGTTCGGACTACCGTCGGACGGTAGCCAGGAATTCGCCCAAATAGCGATTTATTTAGTACTATTCGCGATTGTTTATCACATACTCGATACGATTTCGCGAGGGTCCGTGACAGTAAGAACGCGTGAAACCGTATGACGACCGGACATGCGGAGCGGAAAGTTTTGATATTTGTTTCTTCGCGATCGTCGGTCGCGGAGGTACGGGACGGGTACGTACGGGCGACGTCGTCGTTTTCCGACTGCGATAAATAATATCACCGTACCCAGGGACACCGGGGAACCGGACCGTGTTGCGCGTGAATATCGCACGGAGTGCGTTCGTACCAGTATTAAAAATCGAAACGCGGGAGTGTGTCGTTAGAGGAGCGGGGGGGAGGAGGAGGAGGAGGAGAAGAAGAGAAAACGAAAAGTTCGTTTGATTTATGAAAAGATCTGTTCGGTCGTTTCGTCTTTCTCCACGACGGGAAAAGTGCGTATTGGCGCGCGTCCCCAGTGTGTATGCGCTATGCGTGCGTAATATTCCGCAGCAGTGTTTATTCGCTTTCCTCCGTACGCGACAGTTATATTACGCACACACACATATATATATAAATGATATACAAATTGGAAACGGCTAACCGCCGTAAGTATACGTTACGGAGAACGCGCGCAGACGGTGCCTGCAGTCACCCGGCGTCGGGCACATCGTTACGGCCTAAATTGCCGCCTTTTCGGCATTCAGAAACACCGTCGCCGCCGATACATACTCGTCGTCGCGGAATTTTCGAAAACCGCGCGAACGACTCATCAGTTTTGTTCGGACAGCTCGGGGACGGAACGAACAGTGTTTAGTCGTCGGCGTGTCGCTCCAACCGTGTCCGAAGAACGTCTCGAACACTTCGTGTATTTGGCTATTTTTCCGTAGCGTTTCGGCGCTTCCACTTCCGAATAATAGAGTAATAAACCGTGTACACGCGTTACGAAAAAATAAATAAATACGTACCATTAGAACGGACATTTACAGAAACGAATCCTTCGTCCGGGCAGCGGTCGACTGGTTTGGAAATGAAAACCCGTGACTCCGTTGGAAGTCATCAGCCATTGAAACGAGAAACCTAACCTAACCTAACCGTTGGATGAACAGGTGGCGAAATCAGAAGTACGGGACGGAGTGGGGCCGGTAAGCGAAGAAACGACGTAACACGGTCGAGTAGGCGAAAGGAAGGCCGTTGTCCAAGGGTGGTGGCGCGGGAGGCTCAACTGTCCGGGATTACGTCCGACGTCGATGGTCGTGGTCGTTCGCTTAGGATACCGCGTGTTGTTCGCCCCGGGCAGGGACGCGACGACCGACGGCCAGTTTGAAAACCGAAACGCGGGCTCGGGCTTTGTCCATGTACAAAAACGAAAAAATCCGGAAACGAACCGTTCGGAAACGACCGTAAAATTCCGACGCGATCGTCGCGTAAACGTGCATATACGTTTAACCTTTACGGTTGACATTTCGCGAACTATTTCCTCGGCGTATTGTATAAGGTCTTTCGGGCAGTTTACGGGCGCGCAATATAGCGTCACGTTGCGCGGAACACGCGCGTTTCCCACGGAAGTAACGGACGTACGTTTTAATCGGAATTTATAAATTCGAGCGTTAACCGGCGTTCGCGTAACCTTTGTCGGCTAAACCCGAACGAATTACGCGCGCTAGAAAAGTTATCGGATTAAGCGAACAACTAATTCCCGTAGATTACGGACCGGGCGACGAAAGTTCATTACGAAATTACGCGAGAACGTAAAATTCCAATTGCGTTCGTTCTACGCGCGCGCGTTTTGTTTATATATCTTTTTCTTCTACTTCCTCGACTTATTCGTTCGTCAGTACGCGCCCCGTAAATGGCGAGTAAGAATAATAATAATGGCGACAATAACGATATTATCGTACGAAAGAACGTGCCGGAGATACGTGACGGTACCGACGCGAAATGTCCGTGGTCCCCGTTCCGTTCGGCGCCCGGTCGATAGTCAATTCGTTTTCCGGTTCGTCTGGCGGATTTTCGCCGTCGTCAATTGACACCGCGACGAGGCCAGTGGACAACAGCCACCACCACCACGACGCCCGCCCAACACCGGGCCAATTTGACGAACAGCCGGTGACGGACCCTGCCGGCGGTAACTGTATAGCGTCCGTTCCACAGCTCGAGAACAGCGACGATTGGAACCGATAGGAATACTACTTCTTCGCCTTATTCTCCCAGCTATTTGGGGTCGGCCACAACTTGGTCCTCCACCTGACTCCATCTTTCACATCATTCACGACACGCACGCCAGCAGTCCCCGTATCATACTCGATCCCGTTCAATCACTTCTTCTTTGGTCTTCTTCTTCTTCCTTCCACGCTCAATTCCGTAACGGTCGTAACGTTCGAATATCACCCGTGACTTCCCGTTCATTGACCCGAGATTATGGTCGTTTAGCGATAAGGTCTGTCGTCCACGACCGAGGAGGCAGTCGTGCGTATTATACTTAAACCGGTTTCTCTTGAGCCTAATCTGTTTTCTTGTTTCTCACCAGCAATGATGGAGTAATCCCATCAGCCATCGTTCCCCGGGACCGTGTCCTGTGGGCTTCGGTTGGTGTGGTGTTTATAAATACGTAATTTTTCTTCCCTCCCCGCTTTTTGTTCTGGCCGGTACAATTCCAGCGACGTCGAAATATACACACACATATCTGGATATCCCATTTGATTTTCTCCTCTTTCCCGTTTTAACGAAAACAAGAAAATCCCGTCGGCCCCGCTCCTTGGATCTCGGCCACGGCGACCTGCGCTCCATGGTGGATCGTAATACGACGTTCCTCCGGGGAACTCGGAGCGAGACGTCGCACTGTCCTTACCGCTTCCGAAAGCACATTTATACGCGAAACTCTTTCGTCCGAATAATAGTAGACCGACAATAACACGTCCTTCTCCCTCACGGCCGTCCCATACGAACGGACGATTTGTTCGCGGCGGAACGAAACGCTGGCGTTCGACGACGAGACGGGCCAGTAGGTACTTAATCATATCAAGTTGATCGGAACGATCATTTTCCGTCGCCTGTGACCATAATCCGTGACGTAATATCGGCCGTATAGATGATCGGCACCACAGATCGTGCTAAACATACCGCGCACTCGGTCTGGCTACGTATAATTGTACCATTTTTTCCCGTTACTATTCGTACCAAACAAACAAAACTATTCGGGTCGTAGTTTTCGTTAAAGATAACGCGAACGGTCGTACGTATTGAAGACGAATCGTAAAAGTGAGAAACAAAAACCGTTTTTTTTTTTTACTTACAAAAACGTCCTCGTTAGGTCGGACGTAATTGCTGGATGGCTTGACGTCGTATTCGACGGAAAAAATTTCCTAGATTCACGTAGGAATTTGGAGACGAATTTCGGTAGGAAACAAACGACGCCGGCGAGTCGTCGACCGTTTTCCTGTACGACAGGTAGCGAGCAGTCACCCGAAGCAGCCGGTGTTCGTTTCAACGTTGATCGAATGGTTAGGTTAGTGAGATCACTACGCCGACCAATCCCTCCTCTATTAATAGACCCGTCCGCCGCCAGCCGCGATACTACGCGTTACTACTAATTACGATCGACGAGCTCGGACCGAATTCCGAAATTCGCTTACGGCGGTCGAATATTCGTTTAGCCTTTTCACGTTCGAACCGTTTCCGTTCATTTTCACCGCGTCGGTTAATTGTCCGGCCGGATCGAATAATTCGGTTCCATAATCTGGCGATTTCGGCTAACCTCCGTTTTTACCGATCCCCGTGGAATTCTTTTAATTTTTTTTGGTTTTTGGTTTTTTAAGTTAAAAGGTAATACGCGCCCGTAGTTATTCCTTAGGACATCGATTATCGTCCGAAAAAGCCGAAAAAAAAATGAAGGTAAATTTTCGCGACGATATTTCGAGGTTTTCGGTAATACGCGCCGAAGGACCACTGGCGTTCTATAATTTCACGTATCCTCCCACCTCTTCCCTGTCGAGAGTTTCGGTTGGTTAGGTTATTCGCGTACAATTTTTTTTTCTATTCCTCGCGATTACAGTCCGACGTCCGCGCCGTTTTCGTTCTCCTTTTTGGACCGCCAGCCCCGTGTATACGAAACACAGACCTGGACGTGCCTAGCCCGGCTATTCCATGTCCGGTATCGGACGGCTGTATGCGTACACATCGCGTAACTCCACCCTCGTCCCGATTAGCCGAGTCGTGCGAATCCTCGCGGGGTTCGTTAATTCGACGGCGGACGTCGTTTTTTTCCTCCCCCCCTGGACTCTTTCGTCGTTCGTTTCTCACGTTTATAGCCGACACTCGCGGTCCGTGCACCTGCGCGGGAATCACATTAATCCTGTACGTCGAGCACACGACGCGCGTTCCGTTCGTCGAGCGTCTATAAAAAATACGTATATATATATATATATATCACACTTATAAGTGTCCGGGCCGGAATCAAACGTATTCCGCCGTTATTTTCTCGCTACGTAAGGTACCGTACGACGGCTATAAAGAAAACTACGCGTACGGCTCTAGGGCGGCAATAAAATGCGAACAACGAAAGCCTACTGAGTAATTTCGAAAATGTTCCGACGAAAACGTCCGGGTTCCATTTATAGCCTACGTAGCTACGTTGCCTTCCCTGTGTACGAAAATGTATACGGTAGTACACGACCGTCGTTCTCCCTATCGTCTCGCCGCCGCCGCCAACCCGGTTTTGGAACACTTCACGTCCGAATCGCGATCGTATGTATATGTACGGTATATATAAGTATATACGAGGACGGGGGTGTTTACGAATTCGCAAGGACGCGAAAACTTGAATTATATTCGGGGACGTTAGACGAACAGGAACTCTCATCTGCGCTCGATCTTAATCTAATCACGTTTTCCGCTTCTTAAACCTATTATCGTAAACGATTCCGAAGTCGTTTAATATTTATCTACACCCCCCTCCCCCCGGCGTAGATAAATCCCCGGGAGGGATTTCGTTTTTTTCATCGTTGATTCGGTACGCGTAAAGTAACGCCGCAGGACGAAACGATCGTAGTTCCGTACGTACGGACGGAACATTCGCGACGAAAGTGGACATTCGAGATTAAACTATCCAGTTGTACGCTCGACGCGTTGTTGAATACACGGCGAAGCGTTGACGACGCGAACGGTTCCCGGACGAGCGTGAAAATGTTCTCGAACGACTGGATTTTCAAAAAGGAAAAAACGAAACGCGCTCGAAGAAGCGAGTGGTCGTCAAATTTTGATTGTGGTGCGCCGAAATTCAACGGTTATCCAAGTGCCGACCGTTTCATCGAACTCGCCATCGACACCTTAAAATACCCGTCGATTTAAACACGGAGCGAATCGGTCGACGGATTCGATACGTGTACTTCGGGTTCGTACGGCGGAGAATACGGGCATGGTTTTCGGGGCGGGCTAAGAAAACGGCGACCATCGCGTTTGTAAAATTGCCCGGTTTATCGACCGTCGCCGAACGACACAGGCGACGATTGACGAAACGGCCGAAAAAAACCGAACGCGACGGACGATTGGAATTTGTACGTACCGGGACGAAAAGTGCCGCCCGTGACCGGGTGCCCGAGGCCGGGGGAAACGTGACGTCGAGGAAACGAATGTTCGCGACGCTTTCGTCCGACGGTATCTCGTAATTCGTTTACGGTGGCCCGACCGTGATTTCTGGTCTCGTAAATCGCTAACGCGTCTGGCGATAAATCGCGGCGTTTCGCAATTCACTATATATATATATACCGCGAACGGCGCGGGTGTATTATATACGCGCGTATATATATATATATATTTATTTATTTACGCGAGTTCGCGAATCGAAACGGACGTCGAAACTTTGATCGTCTCGCGCCGCGGTACCGCGCGTTCGAAAAACTCCGCCGCCTCGTTGTCTATGTCGCGCATATATACGTCTGTTTACATTGTGTGCGCGTGTTTCATAGAAAAACTGCGTTACGAAAACTCGACGTTGTAAATCATACTCGGAAAACTACCCCGAATGGAAATACGTCCCTTCGGCCCGCCCGCAACCGACTCCGGTTGTTCCCGGAAAGTTAATCCCGTAATGTTCGTACATCCTTTCAAGTTTCGCGCGACGTCTACTCATTACGGGCCGCCGTCTCCCGCCGCCATCGTCGACCCAGCGAACTTCCGTGCCCGCGTCGGGTTCGTCGCGCCCGGAAATCGTTCGGTATTAAATTAAGAATACGGAACGTTCCGGCGCGCGCCGCGTGTAAATTACGATCCCGGGCACCAGGTGACGGGCCTAACCGGCGTTCCGGAATTGTCGACGGCGGTTAATAGGTATTCGCCGCCGTCGATTTACTTAATTAATCGTACCGAAGGTCGCGGCGGACACGTGTTTCCCGAGGCTTTGAGGGGGACGGCAAACCCCCTTTACCACGACGCACCTTATATTAGCGCTCGGCGTTATTCAATGCGCGCCGTGGCTCATGACCGAAGTCAAGAGTCTTCAGTATGGACCACTAGCACCGAAACTACTCATAGTGATCCGTACCCTATTCTGGAACAGGGACGACTGACGTCGTTCGGTATCCGGTCCCCCGCCGGGTGAAGTGGTTTAGTCGCTCCACTATCTTGCGCCTGTCCCTCAACCACCACGTTACGGCCGAAGTAGACCCTTCAACCAAATGCGGGACACGGTGCGCCGGATCGGACCAAGTCGACGAATCATCGACAGTCCATCGTGGGGCTCCCCACCCCCGTGATACCGACTAGGTTTATATATGGTTGACATCGGTGGGTCGTCCTTATTACGAAGCTAGCCTCCCGGTATTCTGGCCACCATGCCGGCCTGGACCTCGGTCAACCAAAAACCGGGATATATCCCAAACTACCACGGTGCCGTTACCCAAATAGTATACACGCCTCATAGAGGCTCTTATCTTAGTCCATGTCCTGTCTCCAGTCTTTATATCCATTTATTCGTTTTCGGCGGCCAATATCAAACTTTATGACTTTATATCGAGGCCAACTATGTCGTTTGTGTATTTTCCTTAAGAATTTTACTCTCGGTCCATGACCATGGTGTCCTCTGATCCATGGCCGATAGGAACTCTTGGTCAGGAGATCCCACAACGGGATCTCCGCTCAAGCCCCCTTACCGCGACAAGGTGAGTTCGTTGAGGGGAGTCGCGGCGGACAGTAATCGTTATCCCGACCGCGGACGTGTTTCTATTTTCGTCACGCACGACCGCGTCGTCCGTACTCTGTGCCCCTAACGCTCGGGTCGTAAACGTCCCGTTAATTTTCGACCAACTGTGGTCCGTTCTCGCGGACGAACGCCGCAATCGTTTCGCGCGTTGATGAAAATCGAAAAAACCGTCGATCGTCCCGATGACGTACCCGGTACACGTCCCGTTATCGGTGTAGGTTCCTCCCGTGTAAGATTATTAACGTCAAACGAATTTTTCGGAAACTAGCCGTTCGCCCGTTACGACGCGAAAAAAAGTAAATCGTGACGGGCTTTCGTATTCGAGATCGCGGGTACCTATCGAAACCCGACCCGCTATATACGTATAAGTTCCGGTGATTTTTCTTTCAAATCGCGTAGACGGATAAGATTAGGCGCGACCGAACGGATTTTCCAAAAACTTCTTCTCCTCCACTTTCCCTCCCGACCCGACGGGTTCGTCCGCCCGTGTACTCGCCATTAACTTGGCCCGATCGTCACGCACACCCTCGTACCCCTTTGCGTTCGTAACACGCACCGGCCCGATCGAGGATAATACCGCTTACGTTTGAGATACCCGGCGGTTCCTTTTTTTGTCGAAAAAAAGTCTATTTCCGTATTAATACGTGTGGTCGAATTGTCCGACGCAGACGATTGTCGAAAAAAGCGGCGTTCCGGGACCTAACCGTATAGTAGACACTCTCGGGACGTTACGGGTCCCTATGTGGCGTATTATATCGAGAAAACAAATACCGCGTATAGGTTGAAATTCGATAACCGCGCTCTCGGTCCGCTGCTTTCCGGTAAATTGAACTCGAACATATACACACATACACGCAAACCTTCTCGCCCGCCATCGTGTAATCCAAGTAAAGTAACCGTTTGTATTTCGCCCGG
This sequence comes from Geopemphigus sp. TES_GeoC_2020, assembly GCA_025469175.1. Classification (NCBI taxonomy): domain Eukaryota; kingdom Metazoa; phylum Arthropoda; class Insecta; order Hemiptera; family Aphididae; genus Geopemphigus; species Geopemphigus sp. TES_GeoC_2020. Next base: position 19,088 of record JAIPRN010000796.1, read on the forward strand.
GCGCCTATTTCGAATAAATTTTGACGAATGTTAACCGCTATCCAAAAATTCGTGTATATTACCCACCAACGCGAGATTTGGTTAACTACGACGGCCGATCACGAAATCGTGTAGGTTTTTGTTTTTATCGGCGTCGCGTATATATATATATACATGTTAGGGATACGTTATTGGCCATCGGTTTTTTTTGGTTAAAATTATTCGTGAACGGTCGACGATTAAACGTGCCCCGCCGAGTGCTATTGGTTGGCCCGAGAGAATTTCACTCACGGAATTTCGAGACTGTCGAAAGAGACGATAATTTTGGTTTTGTTACGATTAGAAGAGTACGAAACAAAACGCCGTTCTTGGCTGGCGCTCTAAATAGTACGAAAAGTGTCCAAAATATATACGGGCAATTTCGTAAGTGGTTTTTCGGGATTTTTGGGTAGTTACACGTACGGGGGGGGGGGAGAATTCGTGTCGAACAAACCACTAAAATACGTGCGTCTAATTTGTACGGTCGTATTTCGTCAACTCCGTGGACGCGGCCGAATTTCCAGGCGACGAAGGAACACCTAAATACATATTAAAGACGGGAACGACGAAGTCGGCCGGTTGATTGAGGAGGTCAGAAGACGCCCTTGGAACGAAAATAACATGGCGCGAAAAAGCGCGATGGCGAACGTTCGCGTATATAAATATATGTATATATACACGTGGCGTTTTGTATCGACCGTCTCGGATCGGTGTTTTGGTGGGACGGGGAACAGCCGCGAACGTTTTTTCGCGTCTTACCCTAAGTTTGGGCGCGAGGGTCGCGGCGAGATTTTCGATTCGCGGTCCGCGTGTTTAGGTCACGGTTGTGGTGGGCAGGGGGAGTGGGTGTGCGGGTGGCGGACGTATAGGACTCGGCGGTGGACCCGGACGACGGCGATACAACGGTGGCGATAGCGGCAAACACGCGCGCGCACTCCCGAAGTCACCGCCACTAACCGTTACGGGCGTTCGGGAATATTTAGCGCGACTAATCCGTCGTCCGTTTTTATCGTCGCCCGACCGGGACCTCGGGCCCGGTCGTTTTGTGTTCGTACGGATATTACCGTAATAGCGATTCGGCGCGCGATAAGTACGAGCCAATTCCGATTGTACGCGCAAATGGGACGGGTTCTTTTCCGTTTTGTTTTTTCGTACCGCGTTTCGGCCCGGCGTCGGCGAATTCCGCGCACGACCGTCCGCCGTAAATTGCCCGGCCCCGGGGAAATATACGCCGGCGCTTTACGGACGTGGACGGCCGCGGTTCGTTAAGCGACGTACGGGAATAACGCGTTTTCGTATTCGGGGCGCGCGCGCGCGCGCGAACTGGCCCAATACTGTCGGGCGGCGTCGAACGAAACACAGGCGCGTCGACGGAACGACGACGACGTTGGTTCGTTGGCCGCGGACCAACCGAAACGAAGCACTTTCGGTAATACGCGTTTCGTTTTACCTGGTACGCGGTTACCGGTCCGGTGGTAACGTCAAAGTTCGCCGAGTAACGAAAAGCACGTTTCGTCGACGCGTACCGGCGAACGGGGGCCGATCGCGGAACGTAGCCGGATATGAATAGGCATATCCTTACGGTACGCTTAAAATATTCGACAAAAGGCCGAAAACGCGCGGCACGATCGTCTCGTCATCCGTTTAGTTCATATTCCACCGTATCATCCGCGAACGACGTCCGCCGGCTAAAAAAAAGCCGCACACCAAACGGTAAACGGCACGGGCGCTTATCGATTTTCGGTCATTTTCCCGTAGATATAATACGCGCGCACCGGTACACGAAAACGTATAATAGGTCAGCGGCGTGTTTTCGATACACGTTTCCTGTATTCCGTTGCACGCGAAACACGGCGGACAAAAGGCGTCGATACGATGATAATAATAATAACGGCGTCGTAGCGATAATACGCCACCGTGGCGGAGGCGGCGGGAGGTGTATATATTTATATTAATACGTATATTAATTTCGTATCGCGTGTATAGGATATTTTTTATTTACGTTTTTTTTTTTTTAATCAAAACGGCGGACGCGACGGACAAAGGGGAAGAAGGATATTCAGAGCGCCGCCGTGGTTGAAAAATGAAATTGCGACAAAAGCTCGTTATATTCCTCCTTATGACATTCGACTAATCCATCAGCTGCAGGACCCGTGCCCGGCGCTCCACCGTTCGTTCCCCGTATACCCTCGACAGACGGTCTTGCCACAAGGTTCCATTACCCTCCCCTCACACATACCACGGGGACAACCATAGGGAACGCGAGGGGGGTACCCGCCTAGACGGTCTCCGTCGGTTCTTTTACTCGTTCTCTCTCTCTCTCTCTCTCTAATATATCTATACGTACAACGATATACCGGCGATGGCGCCGCCGCGGCAAGTACGCTAATTACATTTTTTTCTGACGTTTATAAAAATTACGCTCGCCTCGTATATATATAATAATATATATACATATATACGCTCGCGTAATAATATAATATCTCGTGGTGAAAAATGAAAATATTTTTATTAAACTTCGCGGTGCCGGCGGATGGGATATACTGAAGACTTTTAAAAAAATATTAATAGATTTCGGCCCGCGGTCTTTCATCGCCTGCCACGCTTTTTCTCCCTGTCCCGTCGACGAGCTCCTCTTATTATAATAATACGTTCCCCCCTCCCCCCGAGTTCTTTTTCCTTAATAAATGATCCTATCATCGTTCTAAGTACGATCATTAGTCAGGACTGTTGCTCGAAAAACACTATAATTTGCCCTGGGAATTCTTGTCGAGGATTAATTATTATATTATATATTTTACGTACGAAAAGTATTAAAAATATATTATTCATTCAAATTGGTTCTGTAATAAGCTTGACGCCTCAGCGCCGAACGGAATTGTAATTAATGATGAGCGATCCGATTACGAATGCACATATATTATATTATATCTACGGGCGCTAAATCATGTATAGGCGAATACTAAGAGTTTCGTACCGGGACACTACGGACGTAAATACATACGACCGAGCTCCAGGGACATTTCCTCCATTGGTCGAAGAAGCGGAGGCGTGCGATCCCTTCACGTTTATTATTATTATTATTATTATTGACATTTCGCGTACACTTTTACGCTTGTCGATGAAACGTTGTTGCCAATACGAAATATCGCGAAACATACAGTTCGTTTTTTCTTCGATAATTTTTACTACATAATTACCACCGTTCCGGGGCGAATATAAGATTTTTTACGGAACTGTTTTAAACAAATGACAATCACCGATACACCGTCATTTTCGCTGGCATTAACCAAACATCACGGCGAACGACCACCATGACCCAACCGTTTTTGAAATCGAATCGTTATTGTCGTTCACGAAAGTTTAACGGAAACGACGAGAACATATCGAACGTTTCGCGTATTACGAATAACGGAAAAGAAAACGACGAGTATTTTTCTTTTTTTTTGGGCGGGAGGGGGAGGTGCTTTAGTCTTCAAACGCGTCTTGGACGGATCTAAATTAGCCGGTAGTTAATTTTTTGGACGCAAAAGCGTTTGTGGCCGCTGATTCCGGGCCACCGAAACACGCGGGCAACTATTATAAATTCCGAAGTATCGATAAAACGGTAACAGCCAAGACAACGGTCCGACGGTAACGCGAATGTGCCCGATCGGACATTTAAAATTTTTTTAATTTTAAACAATTAACGGAATCCCGGACCGCGAAGCGTTTGAACGAATAAAACCTCGTGTTCCGTTTGAGCGTTATTTTATAATATGTACGCGTAGCGGGCGATTAAACGGATTCCTGGACGCCCGGCCGATCGAGGATTACTCCGTAACGGCGCGTGAACAATCCCGGCCGCGGGTACGGTAAAGTTTCCGATCTGTGGACCACGGTGACGTGTATTACGGTCGTTATATTATTGTCGTCGCGTCCAATCCGTTCGATAGACAACGCACGTTAAAAAAAAAAAAAAAACGACGTAAAAAAAATGTTAATTCTCTCGTTTCGACCGGACGCCAACGTTTTTCGACGTTTCACCGATAAATCGCCTAAAATGTATATATATATAAGTATACAAAATAACGGTACAACGTGAGCGTTACAACCAGGCCGACGGCACCTGTTGAGGGAAGCGCACGCCGACGACGGTGCGTATTGAAATCGGATTGAAGCGGAGGGTTGAGGGGGGGAGAGGTGAGACGACGACAACATCGTGTCTATTTTTGACTGTGAAAGTGGCACTGGCGTATTGGCGAAAAAGTTTTCGACTACAATACCAAAAAAAAAATCGCTACGGAAATTTAATATTCGGCGCTTTCTTTTTACGCCGCGTGAACGATTATCCGCCGAGATTTTAATCAAATTTCGTTTCGTTCCATTTTTTCGCGCGCCAATAATTTTTTCGCGTTTATAAACCGTTACGTCTCCAAATAGCGATTATCGCCGGCGAACAAACGTCAACTTCGAATTTGACGAACTATATTCTACACTTTCGTTCAGAATCGAAACGAACGAAAGATTTTTTGTTCCCGAATTTTTTGAATATTCTCAGTTTACGAATATTCGTAATATTAGTGGTTCGTTATCGAATCAACGTATATGATGGCGAACGAACCGACTTTACGGTTTTCCGTTTCATTCGAAGCATTTAAAATATTTTCTTACGCCCGTTATAAATATACTTCGCGGTAGTCCGTAAATAAAAATCTGTTCTTTCGTCTACAGTTTAATTTCCAAATGAAAATATCTATATATATATATTTGTATCTAGTTCATTAGTGTTTTGGTGACATATTTCTCTCTGAACACTACCTTTAAGCACTCCTCTTACGTCAAACCTCTCGTTTTTCGTTCAAGAATTCGATCTATGTTTGAAATAGTCGAATACAATTGTATAAATATTTTGTAAAAATGATTGTCGCGTAGTACGTAATTCGTTATTACTAAGCTCTCGTTTAACGATCATATATACCGCGCGAGTGCTGTAGATAGCGTGCGCTCGATTGAGCTCGGTATTCGGAACGAAATTTGGCGATTTTATTGTTATTTCGAAAGCGACGATAAATCGTTGGATTGGCAATACGATTCGGGGCGACCCGCTCGTAGTTAATCGTAATTTACGAATACGGCGAATGTCGTCGAAATAGTGTGTATGTACGTGGAACGTTGTATATTAATGTTCGGAAAACCACGAAACATACGCGCGCCCGAAACGATTCCGCGGACGTGGTTACGGGGCGTGTTTTTTGCGGTTTTCGGGTGGTCTTCAATTACCGCGAGGAGGACGCCACGGGACGTTAAATCGGAAAACGCGTCGAATTATGTGTAACGGCTAGACGGGATTCGGCACCGAGACGTGTGGAGGGACACTGCCGCGGAATTAGTAACGAACGCGTATAAGACGGAGAATTGAATACACCGCGTCCTTTTCGTTCGGGTTGACTTTGATCTCGTTGGTTCCCGACGCCGTGACACGATTGGTCAACGATAATATTCGGCTCGCACTGGCCGTCGTCACCGGCGTGCTGGACACGAGCAGCGGGTATATAATAATACGCGTCACGGGATATTTCGTCAACACACACACCACGGGCAGACGCGCGCGCATATATAAGTGATCGCGCGTGTTCATATAACGCGCCTCCGAGAAGACGCGGTATTAACGCGCGCACAGGCTCGCGCGGACGACATTAATTACACGTAACCGAGGGGACGACGACGTATCGTATGAACGTATGTGCCGTACGTATATAATTGAAATTAAATCCGTATCGTAGTCGCGGCGGCGAAACACTTCTGTAGACGACGGAACGCGATTGGAATAAAGGGGATGGGGGGGTGGCAGGTTATGTACGGACGGGCGGGTGGGTTAAGGAGTACCCGCGTATACGTGTGCACGCGGAATATAATCGAAAATTTCGGGTCCGCCACCCCGGGGGTCGTTAATAACCGTCCAAGTGGCTGGTGCCGGTATTATTGTTGTAACGTCGTCGTCACATTAATTGGATTTCGCTGTTGTAAAGTGTTTAGACCAAAGGGGCATCCGGCCAAATCCCCGCGTAATCCCGGCCACCGCCGCCGCCGACGGTTTGTCCACGAGGACGTCCTTAATTAAACCGAAATTCCACTTATATACGGTATATATATATGTACCACACGTACTGGCGCGCGCTTTCTCGTCGTCACACACACACATACACACACGTCCGGGATATATACACTCTGACCCCGACGGCCCGCCACCTGCCAACCATTCGGTTATCGCGCATTTATATTATATACGAGCACGATTGTGTGAACCTGGTCGGTAGTGTCGGGAATTTCGGGTATCGGTCGCAATACCGGCGCCGCGCGGGCCCATCTCGACTGCCGCCGTTACACGACACGGCGTGTTGGCCAATCTTTTTTACTGTTTCTCTGAAAAAATTTGATTTTTCCGTACCCGTTTTCTTACCCCGTCGCCACTCCCGTGCCACGCGACGATGAAACACGAAAACGTATCGCGTAATACCCGAGAATTCGCTCCAGTCCGTCGTTTCGACGCGACATTATTAAACATACCGAAGTGACAAATTCCCGCCGATCCAAAGCTCCGTCGTTCGGTACCGTTCTCGATGTTTTAGACGCAGAGTCTAGAAGCTCGCGATGATCGTCAGTCCAACTTGTGAATTATCGCGTACATATTCGTGTACGCCACGTGTGGCTGAATCAATTTGGCGGACGTCCATCTGTTTTATTCGCCTTCGATTGTATGAAGTAGACGGAACGACGTCGAACGAGTCGACTTTAATTGCTTAAGTTAATTTTATTTAGTATTTATTAAAAATTTATTTAAATTTTAGCGCTGTGGTGTCTAACCGCGGAAAACTTCCGAAACGTCATGTTCGCGTGTGTTATAGATACAGTCTGCAAATGGTCGACTTGAGGCGATCTAAGAGTGACGAAAAATGATGTCCGCGGATTCGTGAACAAAATTCACGAGATTTCAACCTGACCGACGGAAGTTCGTAGATCGTGTTTTCTCGCGAATAACGCCCGACCGGGGTGGTGGACAAGGACGGCTATCCATGTCACGCAGTTTCGACGAGATTCGTCGACGTTTGTTTTTTTTTATTCGAGCGAATATCAATTTCGAAATCGTCGACCGTCACTGAGAGAACGCCGCGTAGATTTTAGCGACAGTTTAAACGTAACTGTGCCGGACGGCTGCGCTGGCACGAGGCAACACGTCGGATCGGTGAAGGCAAACGTCCGCCGGTTCTGTAAAACGTTCTCAATTTTACGTAAGATGCGGCAAAATCCGTTTCGCGACCACGTGGCGGCGAATTCGAATGGAACGCCGGACCAACGTGATTGTCTATGTGCCGTCCGTCCCATAGAGATATATGCGTATACGAGGGATTTCGTCGACGCGCCCGTACGGTATAACGTTATTGCATAGTGGACCGATGTTGTCGCGGGTTAAAATATTGCGGGAGAACGCACCGCGCACGATATTGTCGTCGTCATCGTTACGTAAACGCTAGACGATCCCACCGGAGGATAACGCGTCTTTTGTTGCCCGCATAATAGACACGGACTTAGCGGTAATCAAACGCGTCCCTGGTTCCCCAACCGACGGCGACGGTACGGTAAAACCGTACCGGCGTGTAGGTACGATATTTTGATAAACGACGAAGTTAGTTAAACACGCATTTGTGTAACAATGGGTGCGGCATTCCCGCCGTTAAACACCTTCCCCCCACCTCCTCCCGGCGAGTAATGGGCAACGACTCAACAGGCTACAAATCACGACGGCCCGTATTTGTATCGGCCCCGAGCGTATACACGCTGATCGGCTTTTGGAGCGAACGCGTTGGGGCCGATCGGGAACCGCGACGCATACCACCACCGTCGTCGGAGAAAACCGCGCGCGACTCTTGGCCAAACAATATCGGGTACGTACGACGAACGTTCCGCTAATCGTTACCGAAATGTGCGACAGGTTGTTACGGCGGTGGCCGAAAACGTCCGAAATATTTAACGTTAGCTTACAGCCGCGAGGCCTTAGCCTCCTGAAAGGACGGTAGCAGTAACGGTACCGGGGCCGAAAAAATATTGGCTCAATTCAATTCGATCCGAATCGCTACGAATACCGAGCTCACGATACCCACGGTCCCGAGAGGTCTAGGTTCGGAACACACGCGGTCGGCTCGCGGGGCGTTTCGTTTTCTGGCACCAAACGAAAAACGCGTTCGTCACAATAATTTTACGTCGCCACGATACGATTTCATTTGTCTCGTCGGTGGCCGAAACACGGAACACGACGACACCTTAGGAAATCGTTATATTACGCGTACGTTACAAATTCATCGGTTCATGCGAGTCACGCTCCGTATCCCGTTCAATTTACGGAACGTCGACGTCCTCTACTGTACTTATCCACGTACGACGTCCGAAATAATAGTCCTTCGCGGAGCTCCCGTCGTTGCTATTACGTTTTACAATATATTTCGCGTCGGCCGTCCGACCGTTTTTTCCGAGTACACGGCAGTAGTAGTAGTAGTAGTGTGACGTAAATTCTCGACTTCGGTCTCCGCGATTATCTCAAATTTAATCTCGACGAATTCGGTAACAAAATAAACGCGATTCGGTCAACGCGCCTGACGATTTCGCCTAATTTGAAAACGTGAACGGCCGTCCATACATACATTTACGTATAACGTTTTCTTTGAATACGAAACACTTGATTTACCCCGATCGATACTCGGTCACGCCGTGTTAGCGGCACGAAAATTATCCTCAACGATTACGCGACGCGCTCTTTAGAGATTTCTCAACCCAAGACTGTACGTCGAATTACCGGAACGAACGGAAAAAAATTTACTATTTATTTAGCTCGGGTCTTAAGTGCAAACATCAAGTCTTTTGTTTGACTATCGATATATATATATATATTTATTGTTTCGTTAAAACGTGTATCGTATAAAGTGCAAATCCCTCGCCCATACTTCGTAGCGCCTTTTATCGATCAACGCCTTAATTTACGACCAATCGCCGGGACTCGTGTTCCGCTTCACCAACGAACAAACCGTCCGTCCCTAGCGCGCAATTGTCTTTAATCATTCGTATTTGCTTTACAATAAACTACCCACTCTCGTTGCCAGATCGTGTTTGCTTTTGTGTGTTGCGAATGGAACGTGGGGACCCCGTTAAATTTTAATGAAAAACTTTATTCGCGTCGTCCCGGTTTTGTATTCGTGTGCCGGTAATTTTTTTCTCTCGTTCCGCCAGTCGTTTCCGATATTGTCCCTCGGCGGCGGGGATCGATGGCCGTGGTATGGGGGGGAAATAGGTGACGAAAACTCCAAATACGTTAATTCTCCGTTCTACGAACGTTTGAAAACGGGCCAATCACTCCGGACGTATTAGCGATTCGGTTTGTCATACACGAACCGTCGCCACTGGAGCGTTTCGTTCGATATTCGGATTCCGTTTCGGCCGTTCCGTTTCTAAATTGTCGACCCCGTTTGTCGGGCCTTATGCAATAGACGCCAAAGGCCTCGGTTGCGAGTCATCGAAACGCGCGTAATTCCGACGAACGTCTACGAGCGCTCGGCGTTCTCTACGAACGACGTCCGTACGCCGTTGTGCACGGTCCGGGCAAATTCGACTTTTGGCGCCAGCCGGTCAGTTATAATACGCGCCAATACGTGTGTCGCCACCGCACGTTTAATTCCCTAACGAAGATTTGTCGTTCCTCATCGAGAAAAGTACGACGTTCCGGGGAGGCTCAGACGCAGTGAAACGTGGACACTACTACTATATATATATATATATATATATATAGATACGTATACAAGCGCGCTCGTCATATCTGTACAGTATCTGCCGGCTACGCGATTCGTTTTCAACGCTACATAAAATTCACACCGAAACGGCGCCGCGTTAAAAACCACTACGACCGCGCCACGAAGTAATATATACATAAATACCGTTTAAACAGTGTACGAGATTTTATTATCTTAGGTTCGTAATCGTATTAGAGTGGCGTACGTGTATACTCGGTTTGTTCGTAGAGTTATAGGAAAAGTTTTTTCGTTATCGCCAAAATGTCCGGCGAACGGTTTTTAGAATAACCACGGCCGCGGCGGCCTTGCGCTTTTAACGCGCGAAAAGTGACGGTGTACAATTATTACGATTAAAACGAGTCGTTCCGTCGTTCTAATACGAAATTTTCGAGATTCGTTCCGTTCGATAATACCAATTATTCGCTTTCGACATACGTGCGTTGTTCTAGTTAGGTACCGAAAAAAAAGTAAAAAACAATTCGCTTTAATCGGTACATACGTAGTGTTGTAGACGAGCGTGTATTTCGCTCGTATCGAATATATCGCCGAGGTCGGGAATTTTCAACGGACGACGGAAAAGTAATTCCGATTCGGTTCAGCCCATTCATATTATACGCGTACACGAGAAATGACCTATTTTCGTAAACTTGGTCGAAAACAAAGCCGCGTTACGAATGTTCGTAGGCTAGTTTTATATTCCCAACATTTCCGGCCGAAGTAACGACGTTGTTCAACACTCGGATCCGACGGCCGCTCCGGGTTGCGCGCTAAACGCGAATAACTTTTCAAAAACGATTTTATTCGCGTTCGCCTATTTATAGATTCGGCTTTTCCAAACGCCCCGTGAAAACATGCGAAACCGAATTTAATATATACCGCTTGTGGGCAGTTCGGTTAGAGTTCGAGTTACGGCAAAACTATCGAGAAAGTTTAACGGAATTCCCGGAGTAAATATTGACATATCGTAACGAATTTCGACGTGAAAACTATCAATACGCAAACGTTAAACGTTTTAAAAAAACCGATCGACGATAATTTATGATTTATCGATAAAAACCGCCGTTATGTTCGTTTTAACGTTAATAAAGCGAGCGTTAACGAGTTCGTGTGCTTGATGTTAATATTTTACGCAGCTAATTATTAACTCAACGCGTTACGTTTTACTTTAACGTTACGCAAACTTAACGAGTTATTGTTCAGAACTATAAAATTACTTAGAAAAGTTAAAATTTGTTAAATATTTATATATATATAAATGATGACATATAATGAAATTTGTCAAACTTATCCTCGTCGTTTTATTGTCGTGACAAATTATATTTCATATATAGGTGATCAACGAATGAATAATACACTAGTTCGCGAGAAACGGTGGCAACGTACTTCTAAATAGCGTATTTTCGTGCGATTTTTCCCAGCGAAAATTTAACTCGTGTTATTTTTTTTTTTTAATAACTTTGATGGAATACAATTTTTCTGAACTTTTCAAAATGAATATTCAACTCGACAATTATTCGAATCGATTAAACGCGAACCGGTGTTGTATTTAAATGGCGCACGACAGAACACGGAACGTCGACGCCATCCGGTGGTAGGTAACTGGACGAGAAAAAAACGGAATAATAAAAAACGGCGCTCGTCGTCGACCGTCTACTTCGGACCGGTGAGGCGGTCGTTCCTATAACAGTGGTGCGTCTGCAGACGTGCCGGCGACACCGTTTAAGAGAAAGCGACGGAACGGTCGAATTGTATACTCACCGAGGCGTACGTAGTACAAAACGGTAAACGGCCGAATTTCGTTCCGCGTATAAATTGTACAAGCGCGAGTGTAATAATAATAATAATATCAATAAACGGTGCCGATCGTATTAACGACCGTTTGTATTTACGAATCCGACGATTAAATAATTTGTGGAAATAATCGCACGCACGGTCCGAAAACAACGCCGCCGTAAACGCGATCCGAACAATGATCACCGTCAATTTATACCGTTACCGCGCGTACATACGTATTCCGTTCCACGTGTTACCACTACCACGGTTACCATCCCGCCGTCGTCACCGCGGCGCAGCCTCGGTCGTCGATTGATTTACAATTTCCCCCGTAGATGATATCTTCTGGCCGCGCGTATCTATCTAAATATATATAAAACTACTAACGCGAAACCGTAACTGAATTCGCCGTTAAAATCAATTGTGGCGGCGCGTGCCGCGGGATTAAAAACCGCTTAGTCAGTCGGTCATACAATGTGCCGATATTTGTAAAAATCGACCGGCCCGACGACGAAACTTCGGTACAGCGGCGGCTTTTTAAAAGCCGTAGTTACCGCGAACGTATCGACCGGGAACGACAATACGCGCTTCTCGGCCACCAAGTCGTCGTCGCCAATGTCCGACGTTATCGTTAACTGTACGAAAATGTAGGAAACCAACGACCGGCTGTGAATTTTAATTCCCGCGCAGACTCGTCAAACGGCCCGGGGCCTATACATTGTTCGCAACTTCGATTCAAATTATCAAATTTCCGATCGTAAACAACAAATCGACGACACGAGACGTTCCTCAATAACTAACGAAAACGTCGAACACAACGAAAATGATTACATTGATCGAACGCTCGCGGGGCATTTAGGCAAGCGTTCGATTTTTGACTCACGTAAGAATCCGTATTTTCGTAAGACAAAATACGCGGTATTATACCGCGTTATCGACCGTAATGTCGGCGACAACGTGAACGATCGGCTACACGTACGCGCGTCAAGTCGGACGGCAATTGCGATCGGACTTTCCGTATTATTTTTCGACCGATTAGTGTCGCGTTCGGAATTCGGATATTTCACTGGAGCCCGGTGGGGTACGCCATTATCGGAGCACCCGATTCGTTTATTCGCCCGACGACGAATCGTAAATGTTTTTTTTTTTTTTTAATTTAAACCGTCGACGTTGTTCCCGGCGCTGGCGCGTAATATTCCGCGACTTCGACGCCGTCACCGTGCGCCCGATTAAATATGAAGTGATTCGATCGCGAACAATGGAGGATAACGGCGTTACGATTAACGCGGCGGTGGCGGCGCGAACCATTTCGTTCGTTCCGGACAGCTATATAATTCGGGTATTATACCGTAACGTACACTTACGGCTCGCGCGCGTCGTATTCCTCCGCGTAAGTACGTCGGAAACGTGTATAATAAAAGCGGACTGTCCATTAACGCGCGCGCCGAATTAATAACGAAATGTCAGGGCGTCCGATATTTTAATAATGTTAAAACGGTCTCGCGGTCATCGTGACATTTCGTATACGTAAACATAACTCCGAAAAGCCTCTCGCCCGTCACCCCTCGCTGTGGAGAACGGTCACCTCCCTCCACCCCACAACACACCACTACGGACACACGATACGCCGCATCGTCGTCGGCGCGGCGCGGCGTTGTATGTTAACTCGGTCTGACGCACACACGGCGCGTGAGAGCTTTCGGTCCACTTCATTTCATTGTCGTGTCCGCCAAAATCAATTCGTTTATTGCGAAATCGATTTATAACCCGCGCGTATCGGCAATATCATCGGTATACGCCGCCACTCTTCCAACTCACCCTTTCTTTACCATCGTCACTATCACGACCCGAGTACACACACACACACACTATTACGTCCAGATATAGCCGATTTATAATTAATTACGTACTCGTATTACGTTCAGGTGTACGCGACGACAATAACGCTAGTAACGAATATAATAGTAATCACGTTCGTACGACACAAAAACGATATTTATCGTTACAAATTATGTACGAAATTCATCCCAACGGCGTTTCCATATCAAACACTAATGGGGCACGCGCGCCGAACCTACAACAGCCGTACCGCGATGCCGTTCTCCAGTTCGTCCCGCAACTACCAACGACTACCGCAAACGACTTTGTGCTGCCCGGAGATCGGTCGCCGGCCAATATCCGTGGCGGCCGCGGCCTCTTCCCGACCGTCGTCCGTCTCGTGTACGCTGAGTTTGTGGCGTTCGGCTTCCAATCCGTTCGAATTCCACTTTTACCATCCACGATAACCCGACGAATCCACTAAAAGCTAAGCGCTCTCCATCTTATGGCATCGTCGTAATCGTCAACGTTCCCCGTTTTTCACTTGTTTCCCCGTCGCCGAAGCTGCCGCGAACGATTTGCAGGGACAGCGGTCTCCTCGTTCAAACTCTTTCAATCTGTCACTCTCCTTGTCCACAGCAACGTGAGATATTCGCCGATGACGCCGCGCGATCTATTCATCTCCTCGTTATCCCTATCCTGGGGGCGTACACGGAGTTCCGTTCCGGCTTTCCACGTTCTGCTCTTCCCTCCGTAATGGTCATTTTCATCTTATCCTGATGATTTGTTACCGCTTTTGACCACCCCGTCCACTTCGTTGACAACACCATTTTCGGAATTCGTTTGTGTCTGTTAACGTTGTTTACTGTCGAACGTCCAAACGCCATCTGAAAGCATAAAAGCGTCTGTTGGCGCGTTGTCACGTTAACGGTTTCTAACGCGTATTGTGTTTTGTTTGGTTGACAATGTGTTTGAGAGATATTCCGATACGGGCCAGTAATATAAAACAGCAACGGCCTATTTCGCTGCTGCCGTTTTCGTGTCCAAAATTCACGAGACCGTTTTGTGGACGGATGGCGAGAGAGGCAATCGCGAGATGACTATAGAAAAATGTAAAACGCGAAACTTTCGTATAAACGAGTATCGTATTTACAGAGCATTTACCAATTAACGTAAATAATTATATTCTTATTTAAGTCTCGTGGGAAATCCATAAATACCTATTAAAGTCCTTGGTCGTGGGTCATGTTTTTTTTAAATTCTTCCCGATATTTGGGGGCGAGGGATTTTGAGTACACTTCATTTCATTGTCGTCCGCCAAAAGAAATTCTGTTTTTACGAAATTGATTTATAACCAGTGCGTGTCATCGGTGTATCCCACTTTCCCTGTTCCTTCGTGCTTATCACGACCCGAGTATACACATACACGTATACTCGCGCTATATCGTCCGGCTGTAGCTCATTTAAAATTATCTATGCGCACGTATTATGTTCTGGCGATGAATTTATTGTTGCAGAGTATCATCGACTGTTCGGATATTGTAATTTTTTATAAGTACGCGAAAACTGGACGTTGCTAGATTCGTATAAGAATAGGGGGAAATGACCCATATAGGTGTGCGAACATTTCCGTAGTATTTTTTAGGTCTGAACGATGGACGGTAATTCCGCCTAATACGTATTAGATAATATACGGTAAACCGAATTTTCGACGAAAATAATTGAACTATAGCTAGAGACTAATATTGTCTGGGTCGTCGTGGAAATTGAATTTCGTTTTAGTTTTATTGGAACTGTGTTTAAAAGTTGATCGTGAGTTGCGAGTGCTATGGATCGAGTAAGTTTAAGACATCGGTTTTCTTGTGGCATTTATCGTTTCCAATCAAATAGCGGCGATATGATTTGTAATTGAAGAAATCCCTTTGTGTAATGCCTACAGTTTATTACAATTAACGCGTATGGAACACGAAAAGTGTTTAAAACGAATCTTTCGGCGATAAAACCGGTTCGTAATTTTCCGGTAGTTTTTTTATAGCGTTAAAAAAAAGGGAAGTATATTTTACGGACTTTACAATTCGTTAAACGTACTCTGGAGTACTTTCCAGCGTTCCAAAATATCGTACTCGGAATACAACCCGAACACGTGGCTGGACCGATTAACGTTTTCCGTTCGTCGGATTACTTGCACTGTCGTTACCAAAATGATAACGACGATCGCGCCGTGTCACAATCGTATCGCGTACGAAGGGACGGCGTTCGCGTTCGACCCGTTTCCAGAGTAGGAGTCGAAAGACGAGGAGAAAGAGGAAGAGGATGTGGTGGTGAAGGAGGTCCGAATGAGTGCGCGAGGCACCGAGTTTTTGGCATCGTTTTTCAGGCGTAGTCTGTACTTTTGGCTCGATTCTCCGCGCCGTATATCGGCCGCACAATTCGGGAAGGTATTTTCGAATTGGATTTTTCTGTTCCGGGGCGCGCGCGCGCGCCCGCGTGTATTCGTTTTTTTTCTAATAACGTTTTCGGCGATCGAATAACAACAAAAAGTATACCGGAGCCAAAACGCTAGTTTCAATAGATTGTCGTGAATTAATTTCGAAAACTGTGTGATTTATTCGTAAGTATCTCTATCTAAACAATGGATTAACATAAACCGTATGCATATATATATGTATACGTGGTATATCGCGACAATAGTACACATACGCAATGCGGTATTTAAAGCGCGGCCGTTAATAAGAGGATTTCGAAGGATACGTTCGGTAGTTGGATCGAATATAACGACGATCGGGCGTGTCTATAATCGTAATACCGATACGGCTCGTCGGGTCGTGTGTCGTATCATCCGTCTCCTAATGAAATTCGTAGTTCAGGTGGAAAAGATATTTTAACGGAACGTCAATGTAACATGTTGTATTGAAAATACGCGAAGAGGCCGCGATTTCGTAATATTATTATCGACTCCGTCTAACTGTAGACACGTTCTGGTTATTTACAAATCAAACGGGGCCGTCGACGCGTTTTCGAAACGTTCATAAAATAACACAGTTTTCGTCTTTTTGTTCGAAACGGTGACCGATTCGCCTACGGGCCGCTACTTTTGCGTAGAGACGGCGTGCGACGAGAACGAATTGGACGAGGTGACCGAAATTGCAATTCGCCTGACGGACGAAAACGAATCGGGCGATTTTAATAAATTATGATCGCGTCGGGGAACGTTTAACGTTCGAAAAACCGTCTGCGTTTTATTCACGATTCCATTCATGGTTACGGAACTTCGTGCGGAACGACAGGGTCGTCAAACTTTCTTTTTCGTCACTTAATAAAGTCCACCCTGGACGATATAATTCGGTTCGCTCAACTTTGGAGTGGTTGGCGCTGCTGCGCTAGTAGCGAACCAAAATACGTAATTCGATCGCGGATATTTTCGGGCGAAAATAATTGTACACACGCATTAACGTCGGAACGTGAATCGAGTGATCACACCCGTTTTACTCCGATCATATTTATCTCGCGCCTTTTATTACGCTACTCGAGCTAAATAATTGAAAATTGTCGTCTTTACTTATTGTAGATAAACATTCAGTCATCATCGCCTACATATTTAATCCAGATAAAAGATCCGGGCATTGATCTCCGCAGTAAACACTATAATGCGGTAAATAGAGACGTTTACCGTAATATATATATATATATTTTTTTTTCCGTTCGACGACAGTTTTGTTTTACGTTTTTTTTTCTACGTAACACGATACCCGTTAACGTTTATCAACCTCTTTGGCGAATTTTCTTTTTTTATATTTCGTTTTAAATTTAGAACTTCCCTGGGAAGAAACGAAGAACGCATTCGTTGGTTTTATGGCGGTTAGTTATTTTTTCTTACTATTTATTTCATCCGCGGACACAGTTTCGTATAGATTTCGGTGTAGTACCGGCGAGGTAAATTGTCTCTAGTTTAGTTCGACAAGTATTTTAAACGAATAGTCTGGACGCGTGTTGCTTTTCCACGTGTTCGCGATGACAATGACGATAATTAACAAACATACAGGGCACGATACAAAAACGATATTTATTATTACAAACTACGTACGAAATTAGTTCGAACGGCGTACTCGTGTAAACCCTAATCGTGCAGGCGCGCCGAAATCTTCTGGCACGTGCCTGCGACGCCAAATGGTAGTAACGCGACAGCGTACTCTTGTTGTCAACATCAACGACGGCCACAAACAGCTTCGGGCTGCCCGGAGATCGGTCGCGGGCCCGACGACGGTCGTAGCCTTCAGTCTATGACCGTTGTTTCCTCAAAATCCCTTTCGGTATCGCGAACATCGAGCCCGAGTTCGCGGCATTCGAATTCGAATTCCGTCACGCGGGCTATCATTCGGTCGCGTCCCTTGGTCGAGGTCCACAGCGACGTACGGTATACGGGTATGTATGGACCTGAGCAGTTTATTCGCGATCGCGTTATCCGTACGCCCGGGAAGTACGCACTTTTTGCCGCCGCTGCATCCGTTACGGCATCCTCCGTAGCGGCCATTGTCGTCGTCTTTGTTGTCCTCTCACGAGGGTACTGTAGCCGCAGTAAAACAAACGTTTCGACCGCGCCGTCCACTCCGTAAACTTCGCCATTTTTCGAATTCGTTCGTTTCCGTTAAAACTGTTTACTGTCGAACGACCAAACGCTATCTGAAAGCGTACAGGCGTCCGTTGGCGCGTAGTTACGAAAACCGTTTCGTACGAGCCACTTAAATGTGCAGCCGCGGCTACTGCCGTTGTTGTTATGCCGACATTCGCGTGAGTTGTGCGGTTGTACGGGTGTTGAATACACAAAACTCGTTCCTGAGTTCGTCCCTGTCACGAGATAATTTCGTTTATGTGATTCGCCGTATTACGCGAATTTTGTGGTTGACTCGATGGCGTGTTTGTTTACGAGCGGTGAAATATATCGGATTGACGACGAATTAAAAATATAGACTTTATCATCCGGAAAATTAACCATACCCGAATGAGGACCGATTTATCCACAAACCATTGCGAAATGCATTCGTAACTGATAAAAACTTTTGTAATATTCCGAATAAAAATGTTTTAAACGCCTGGAACCGAAATACTGTAACGTATGACTCTGGTCTTTTAAAAACTCGCTTCGTTTCCTTTCGTTCCGTGTCCACGAACTTTAAGGTGGAAAACGCTTATTTAGAATCGAAATTTTCCGTCGAACGACGAACGACCAATGTTACGTATAAATTCTTCCAGGACTCTCGGCTCGAATTACGAATTGCTTGGAGGGGATTAGAACAATGGTATATTTTTAATTGAGACGAGGACGGGAATTTCTAAAATTCGGTGCCGCGCGAACGTTCGATTTTATGCGGTCGATTATCGAACGGATATGTTAAAGGCGTGACACGGACGATTGGACTGGAAATAGCCTGTTTGTGCCTACTACGAGAAGAATGTACGAAAATGGGAAGGGGGTTCTAAAATATCTGAACCTTCGTTATATTTTCGAATATATGAGAAGTCGGGAAAATTGGACACGTTCTATAATAGTAATTAAACTAATACGGATAATTCCGATTACCGCTCGTTTATAAATGTTTTTTTAAACGCCTTTTAAATATTGACTTTTTTATGGGCGCACGATATTATCACGTGTCATTCTTTACGCCTTGATTGATGCATTATTTTTACGGTTTTTTTTCTCTTAAAGATTTATCATCGCTGATACAATTTGATTTTTTTCTTTCGTATAAATTAACGACTCTTTTTTTTGTAAATAATAGATAATATCGCTCTTAAAGTGATTGATGCGACGTTAAATAAGATTTTTAGATAATACGTGTTTAAGTTTTTTGTCGCAAAAACCGTTACTATTTTTCTAAAAAATACCCAAATATAACGTGAGCCACATAATTATAGCACATTACGGCTTTATTTATAAATAATACCTGTTTTTCGAACGTATAACCGACCGTAAAACCGTTTTCCGTACATAACTGATATCGTTTCCAACCGGAGTTCGGAAAATATTATATCTAACCGATTTTTATGGTGTTAAAATAAATACGCGAATAGTAAGTATTTAGTAAAAAAAATTGATTTCGCCGAAATATACGCTTTTTATTTGAATGATATCGTTATCAATATCCGCGAAATTTTGGCCGTCAATTCTCTATACGTCATCCAATAAAAGACAGCGACTACGCGACATAAAAAAAAATAAACTAAATATTAAAATTTACTAGTTCTACATTTTCACAACGCTATTCGTTAAATTTATTGATCACTAGAGAGCACGTTTCCATTTTAAGATAGCTTATTTCGTTGCATAATTCACACGTTTCATTTCTATCGGTTTCCTCGATGAAATGTTCGTTTTGTTCGATTGTTGCGGTCTTAAACTGAATTATCGATATATATATATATATAGAAGTGTCCCACGAGGATCTAACAAAGGCAATAAGTTTTGTTCAATTCTAAATTTTAAAAGTTACATATTTTTCGAACAGTTGTTACACTTCTTTGTAGTGAAATGGATATAGACAACTAGAATTGTTTAGTAATTCTTTTGTTTGGTTATTTTTTTTTACAAATATTGTAAATATAATTTGTACAAAAAGTTGATGCGTTAAACAATTATTCGTTCGGCTAAACGGTTAATTTTTCGGCAATTTCCAGACGTCGCTTTGATTCAAATATTTTTTTAGATAAATCGACTTTGTTCAGCGTTCGGCTATCGAAGGAACGACGAAAAACGACTCAGGCGATTAGATACGCGTTGACGAAAGAGATTGACATTTTCGTAAACATCCGAAAAATCGAAAGAAACTAACTTTTAATAAAAATCGTTAACGACGAAATTGCCTTTATTTCGAACAGAATCCAAAAACATTTATACCGTATACATTTATAAACGACGATTATAGGACGGAAGTTCACTCGTAATAATCGTCGCTTCGGCATAGTTCCGCGGGACAACCCGCGCGTACTAATTATCGTCGAAGGACTTCGAGTGGCTTTTTGGACGGTTCGTCCGGATAATAACAAACGTTAATAACGATAACGACAGTAAAAACGCCACTTTTTTTAAACGACACTCGTCTATTACCGAACCGCGCGAATATTCTCGACGGATTTACTGCATATGCAAATTATACACTATGCGCGAATATATATATATATGTGCGTGTATGTGTGTATAAATTAGCAACAACGGAGTTCGCAATAGTGCGTGGTTATGTGACAGCACGAAAACGTCGTCGTCGTCGTATAAACCGAATATCAAAGCGCACGCACACACGTATCGCGGTAATCGAGTTAACTAATTCGGCAATTAGCATATATATATGTGTGTGTGTGTGTGTTTAACGGTTAATGACCGAACTAGTAGTTATTTCAAACGAGTCCGCGGGACCCGAAGTCGTTTATATTTCGCGTGTGCGTTGTTATGTGGTGGGGGAGGGGGTTAAACGACCGAACGAGCGCGCAGAGTCCGAGAGAGACAAACTGCGGTAACGTGTATATGACGTGTGTGTGTGTGTGTGTGTGTGTGTGTGTGTGTGTGTGTGTGTGTATACGGAGAACAAGAGAAAAAAATTCGTACTCGCTCTAATATTATATCTCCCGTAAGTCTCCCGAACCGCGTGTATTGTGCACAAAAAGGCAAATCGTGTGCGCGCGTTTACGAATCGTCGAGCGATTCCGGGCTTTTTCGTTGAAATTTACATTTTGTACTGGTGCTACTACTACTTACCGTGTTTTTATCTCGTTTAGACGATATTTCGATTATATTGTCGACGCAATCGTACTTTTGCCACCCTTTCCACTCAGGTCGCACATTGCGGTCTATGCATTACGTTATTATCGGGTCGCTATAGCCCGTTTCACAGCACTAGATATGTGATTACAGCGCGACCCGTGGACAATCCTCTTCAGGGTTTTCAAAAATGTTCGTATAAAAGCGCGCTGAATTATAAAAATAGTACGCCATACGTATAAAATAAATACTTATGTGTACACGTGTCGTGTTTTATCTACTTAATAAATTATATTTTAATAAATTGTAAAAAGAAAAACATTATTTTAAACGATTAAAGAAATAATCAATACGATTTTAAATTGACGCACATTTGGGAAACAATGGAATATCAAACTTAGTCCACGGGTCGCGCTGTAATCGAATATTTAGTGCTGTGAAACACCCACGGTGTTAACACGAGCACTTAACTCGTTATAAGCCATACGTGATTCTTAGCACAATGTTCGATACGCGTACTCCGCGACGTTTGGGATTTTTAATTACGCCTCCTGCTTATTTCTGAACATTCCAATCGTTCCTTCCGTTGCATTTTAACGAATATTGCCTGACATTTCCCTTTGCGGCTTATACCTTTTTTATAGTTAATTTCCCGTTTGGATTTCGAACGCGTAGTAAATAATAAACGAACGGCTAACGCGTACATTTTATATCCGATTTCGTTGCGCGCAAATTAAACATTTTGTTTCACGACGAATATAAACGAATAGGTCCGCGGGTGTTTTTTCGGGCGAATCCCGTAATTAAATATTATTCCGACGGATATACGAGTCGTAAAAAAAAACGAATCGAAATAATTGAAAACCGATTATCTAAATCGAAACCGAAATTGTACCGTTCGTTTTCCAGCTTTGTAATTTCGATTGAACTCGGTTTTTAAATTCACGTTCATGTAATATTACGACGCGACGACGATCATTATCCCCAATGGCAGTCGATTTTACACAAAGTGTCCCACGGACATTTTTAACGAACGTAATTTGTTTTTTTTTTCGATATTTTCGAGTAATTTTATTATTGATTTCTTTATTTCGTAACAATTACTAGGGCTCCGCGTTACAATTACCGTGTTTCGAATATTGTGCGAAAGGAAATGAAAACGCGTTTAATGTATTTTTTGGCGACGTTCGAAATAACCGTTTATCGAATATACTTTAAAAGACGAATAGAAATCGTTATTGAAGGCGGGTCGTAGGATTTCTCCGAAATTTACGAAAATTATTTTTGTTAGCGGTAGGGCGGGACGAAAGAATTTGGGAAAAACGAGGCGATAGACAAAATTCGTTTCGACGAAAGAAATTGACATTTTCGTAAAAAAGAAAAAAAGTACCGTAGAAAGTGAACGCTTCGTGTTCGATAAAAATGTCCGACGCCGAAAATGTTTTTTTTTCGAAAATCTATTCCTATAACGATTCTTTGGGATTTTATTTCTGGTCCCGATACCGACCACGAATACATGGCGAATACACGTGGAACGGAACAAAAATTGTCGTGTACGAGTGGCCCTGCGAGATATTGGCTGTGGATATCACGTACGCGGCCACAACGACAATATTCCGATCGTTATTCGGGCCATCGAACCGATAACGGAAACCGTCGTCGAAAATCGACCGGTTCGCGGGCACAACTACGTCGGTGAGCGGCTTTCACGAACAAAATCGGAATCCGATTATTTCCGCAAATCGCAATGTTCGTCGACCGCGTGAAACGGCCTACATTGTGTATAGGCGTGTCTAGTCCGAATTGCCGTATAAATTGCACGTTCGACGGCGCTCGTGAAAAATTAGCGAAACGCGCATTAAAATTTATTCCGTCGTCGTCTTATGGGCGACGAAAATAAAACAAAAATAACGAAAGACACTCGCGCGTATATACGTTATATATATTTTTATATATTTCGAGTCGGACAGAGGAACGAAAAAAAATCCAAAAAGATACTCTGTGAAAACGTTTTATATATATATATATACATTATTCGCGTTTATCAGTGACACTTTAAATAAATAGGTTCTTTTATATATATAGGCGTGGGAGTGTCGGTGGCCGACATTTTTCAGCTCAAACGGCCACGTTTCGATAATCGATCAACTGCGCGCCCCGTAAATTCAATTCGTCCTTTAATTTTCTATAAATAATTCGAAAATCGTCGCGTGTATACGGTTTAGTTTATTTTTTTGGAAAATCCGTACACGCGGGCGCGTCGTACCGGGTCAACGAATGTACTACGAACGATACTACGTAACTCGAAAACAATTAACGTGCAAACAGCGTAAACCACGGAGCATTCGGTGTACGGTGACAATCGTGCGCACACACGTACGCCGCTTTATCAATGCGGCTTTTATACGGGCAAAAAATTACGCCATCGTTCGCGCCCCGTTACGAAAACGAAACTACGCGAACGTCGTTTGTAAGTAAAAAAACGCCGTCGCGTCGAACAGTAAGGAATACAACGACGATTTCGGGAACACGTTTAACAACAACGATCGACGTGGCGCTGCGGTTTAGGAGGAGAACGTCCGTTTACATGTATACGTGTCGGCCGAAACAGGTGGCGGGCGACGGGGGCCCGGTATATTTCGTTCCGTTCGCGTCATTTTACGTACGTAACGTACACGCGCGTCCGTCGCCCGATAGCGAACGGACCGTCGGCGTTCGCCGCGTCCCGTTCGGCGGACCGAAACGGACTCGGCGCCCGCCCCCCTGGCCCCTCTCGCCGATAAACCGGCCCGGGGCGGATGATGGCCGACGATAATTTCGTTTCGGTCGTCCCGGACAATTATTGCGCTCGGCGATGAATCACCTCGACGGAACGTCCGTGCGTCGCGTCCTCCTCGTATCGGGTTTTCGGTTTCGGAGACAGAGAGCGAGCGCCCCCGTGAACCGCACTGGCGCGGAAAGCCAGTAATGCGTACACACACACAAATATATATATATATAACCTCCGTGGTGGTTTAGAAACTGAGGGGAAGTAGAAATGGTACACACACACACACACACACATATATACATATGTATGTATTGCGGGAACGGTGCCAGACGACTGCGACTGTTGAGCCACGCGTTCAATGGCACCCGCCCGGTTTCCGCGTTTCGCCAAAGGAGATCACCGCGCCGACGGGATACGACAACAGGGAGCCCGTGCCAACAAAACCGCCTAACCCGCGACACTAATGGCAACTTGTGCCGCATAGGACCCCTCGTCGTCCGCCACCTAACCGTTCGTTCGTCCCACCAGTCCGTCCGCCCGTGTCCGCTGCCGACTCATAGGCGCGTCGTCGTCGGCCACCGGAATCGTAAATCGTCGGTAACGTTCGCCGTGACTCGACCTCCTCCGTATTCGGACAACACCGTCGGGCCCGACCGGTGCCCGTTCTGGACGCGACGGTACCGCCGACGTTCGGGTCGCCCGTCCCGTTTTCCCGATACGCGTCCCTAAGCATTTCGAACGTTTCGCGCGATTAATGACGAGGACTAATTAGATAAAATTATACATGAAAGATATTTTTTGTTTTTTAGTCGGTACGTATTTTCGTCGTCCTGGTAAATCAATAAAACGCGCTACGACGATTTACGTCTGTGGATGAATCGCTAAACCGACGAAATCGCTAAACGTCGAATATCATTATCTCGGCGAGTTTAAGAAACGTTCGAACCTCGCCAAGTTTTTACACAAACATACGTACGTAGTTCGAGTATTGTATACGTATTATCCGACGCTTTGGATAATTGAATTATTTCTAACGTCCAGTGATTTTTAATTTTGTTTCGTTGAGTACTTTGTTAAACGATTCGTAATTACGTTTTTCGATATTATTATTAAGTACCGCGCTTTTATACTCGTTGATATATTCTCGTACGGATTACGGAGAAAATAACTAGTATACGTAGAACGTCTCCAACATCTTCTTAAAGTATTCCAAACGTATTTTTAACACTTTTAAGAAAAACATTTCGGTACGAATATAATTTTCGTAAGTATCTTTCACGTTACCACATATATAATTGTCAATTACGATTTGATTCATAGTAATGAAATATACATTTCTTTCGAAATATAGTCAACGCTCGGGAACGTCTAATTCGCGTAGGATCGTAAAATGTTTACGTCTTAATCGATTGACTAGTCACCCTTACTCCGTTTACCTATGGTACAACCCGAAATATGTTTTACTATTGACTCGTTAACGTAGTTTTTATCGATATATATATTAAAAGCCGATTTATACGATTAACTACGAATTTAGTAAACGAATTCGAACGTTCTTTTCGGAATTAAATTCGCTTAACTTAAGCCGTCGAATCTCGTTAAGATCTAACGTTAAAATTGTTACGGAAAATTTCGTCGTTTACCATTCACCAATGAAATCAACGAACCTTATCCGAAATATAACTATAAATTTCGGTGTAAATATAGTATTTTGAAAATGTCAAAATTTTCGGTGGGTTATATTTCGTTAAATTTTAATACAAAGTTCGTCGTGCTTGATATTTTAACGACATTTGAAAATGCTTGTACGTAATTTCCTGTCGGTTTCCCGTAAAACTTTAAAAACTACGAATGTCGTTTTTTTTAAAATATATATTAGACATTACCACGTGCACTAATGATCACCGAGCGCATCGTCTCGTCAATAATTATAATAATTAACGATCGTGAAACCAATAGATGGCGTTTTACGTTGTACATTTTATTTCGTATATTTTGGCATACTTTTAGGGCACCGCGCGTTTTTCAAATATATGTTCGTTTCTTTATAAAACAATACGGAAAACGTAAAATGTACACACACTACGAGAAAATATTTACGATTTTCAAAAATATCGTATTTACAATATTGTCAATTTCTGAATAAAGGACATTGTTTTCGTGTCTATAATTGCAGTTTTTACGTATGATTTCAAAAAAAAAGAATACACTTTTTCCAAGTGCTTCACTAATCAGTTCGTTTATAATTCTACAGTTTTTAATGGGTCGGCTTCCCGAATTTTCGGTTGTTCGTTTAGCGGAGCGTTACGAATGCACACAATTTAAGGTTCAAATTTAGAAACGACCGTAGCGTTATTTACGCGAGCTGCGTTCGTTGTTTTATTGTTAACAACACGGCGCTCATTAACGCCTCGCCAATTCGTGCACTCCTCTCCCGCGGACATATTAAAAACGTATATAACTCCGATGCATATAGGACGCGTACTCGAATAATTAATAATCAGTTTAATAACCGTACACGTTACGCGATATATTTGTTGTTGGAACATAATATATATAAATATATATATATATATTCGGATCACAGCAAGAGTAGTAACGATGCCATATTTTGTACGGTGTGTCGTACTGCATTGTAGTGGTCGTTTTATCGCGGGAATTCGAAATGTCCCCCCGGGTTTAATACCGCGCAAACACGCCGTGTTCGCAATAAAATGGATTACGTTTCAATAACGTACCGGACGCGAGATACGGTATCGCAGGCGCGGTTCGCGTCCAAGTACGTGTTATTCCGCGGTTTGCGACGCCGTTACGTTCGTGACGACCACCGCCGTCGACGACAATTGCGATATTGATGATAACGTTCGAAAATCGGTACCGCTATTGTCGCGTCGTAGCGTTCTGCGGCCGGAGAGGGGGGGGATGTACGAAATTAGAAAAACTCCACGCTCGCGCGTTACGAACACGTGACGACTGCGAGACTTTTATGATACGCTCGCCCGTTTTAGCGAACGTATTATTTAAGAGCCGGGGCGATTCGAATTTGGCCTTCAATCGGTGAGTGACGTCGACGTGGCCGGAATGACGCGCGTCAAAGCAACGCCCGTTCGTAGTTCGTGTACAACGTCTCAATACTGGACCATCGATGCTTTTCGTATCGCACTCGTTCGCGTTATTTACGAGAAAACTACGCGGTTAAATCGCTTTTGAAAATCGACTCGAAACGTAACTCGGACGGATCAAAAACGAAAAAATGACCCTCGAGTGTAGTTGTGTCGGTAAATAACTTGCACGGAAATACGCTTTTGGTTGTCGGCGTCGTTACGGTTTCCCGCGAACTACCGCAATACCGAGTTGTCGTCCACCTAATTGTCATATTCTCGTATCCGCGCTACAATACCGAGTAAAGCGTACCGTGAAAATGTACGACGAATTTCGTTTCGCATAATTTAACTTCTCCGAGCCACGCCGAACAGGTGATCCGTATACGAGTACATTTCCAAAAACACCGACGGAACGTTTATTCGTACGACGGATTTTAAATATGCACGCGAATACGTCACGTTTCCGGGACAAACAAAGTCGACGAATTCGTTTTGTTCGTCGTCCGATTCTCGATTTACGAACGTTCCGGGAGCGACGATGAGGTTTTCACTGGAAATTCCGTAAACGTTACGACGGACGACGGTTACGGGAAAGAGTTGAATTACCTTCGGACATATCGGGAGGCGAGTGGCATGTTCATGGAATAATCGGAACGACCGTCGTCCGAAGGCCACAATCTCGATCGGACGACGCGGACGCGAGTTCCACCAATTAAAGTTGTTGCCCGCGTGCGTACGGAGCCCGCGTTTCTAAACCTTTTGTATCGTATAAATCTAACGGTTGGTCCCATAAAAGACGACAATCTCGTTGCGGTCGGTTCACACGAGAGTCGGTCGCGCTTTCGTAATGGAAAACAAATTCGCGGCGAATATGTGTACGATAATGCTTACAATATTATCGTAACTACGCGAGTATCCAAAATTTACCGTTCACGTACACATATATATATATTTATTTATTTACGAGACGAATTACCGGGCTTCACTGGTGGCCGATTATGAACGAAAATGTACTTTTCAACTGTTGTTTCTACGTCGTTGATAATTTTTAACGAGGTACACTAAATATACCGTCGCTTAATGCGACATTAAAAATAATCCTAACGGGAAATTGGATATCGTGTTTGGCGATTTGAAATATCGCCGGATATTTCTTTTTAACAAAACGGCGTGCGTTAATTAAGTGTCGCGAAAATATCGTTGAAAAATCGATAACACGATAAACTCGACGGGAGAGGGCGGCACATCGATAACCTAAAGTAATGGATAATACCGTCTGGAAACTTTAACCGTTTATAAATAACTAACGACGGAAAATAAAAAATTCAAACTACCCCTAGGACACGCTCGATTTCGGTGCGACATTTCGTTTCCATATCCCAAACGGTGTAAATTTTAACTCGGGGCCAGAAAAAGGGCACATTTCGACCGTTGAACCTGACAATTTAAATACTAGTAAATAACCGAAATAGTACAAACTAAACTAAAAATTGTATAACTTTCTTCGTGTCGTTGCAAATATGTGTATTACGTTTAAAATCATAAAGAACTTTAGAAAAAACGATATTTTTCGTTTTTTTTACTTACTGTACGGTAAATTTATAAACTAATTTCCTGATTTACTCGTACTTAAAAATTCAACGTACGTATAACAATAACATTTTTCAAAATCGGTTAAGTAGCTCTTGAGATTTTCGCTGACACACAAACGTTTCCTTTTTATACAATAATTAATTAATAATATAGTATTAATAACGTTTGATGTATATATATATATATATATATATATATATATTCCACAACATTATGGAGGTATACACATTTAATCCAATACGTATAATTTAATAAAAATTATAAAACTATAACGTAATATTCTAAAGAGAATTAAAAAATTTATATTCCATTATGAAATTCAATAGAAAAATATACGAACTTCAAAATTCACAAACTAATTTTATACGACATAAACCATATTATACATGGTTCGATGAAAATTTTTTCCTACAACGAAACGTAAGTAAACATCTCGGAAAACATTTAACGGATTTTGATTATAAGTAGTATATAACAGGAAGTAGGAAACGTACTTTTTAAAACTTTTAAAATATTTTCAATAATGATATTCTGAATATTTCCAAATATAGTTATTTCCTAATTATATTCGAATATTTCATACCAAGAAATATTACCAATTTACCAAAAGTAAATTAAAATACGTAGGCATTCACTAATCATTTTGGTGTACTAATTATGTGTTTTATACGTTGCCAAGGTGTTTTTTCTTTTTTTCAGCCAGTTAAACGACACTCTTAAACACAAACATAGAAAATTCGTACGATTATTTTTCCCAACTGTAACTATTTATAAATCCGTGGCAAATTTAATAGTCGATCAGTTTAAACGAGCGTCAATAATAATATTTCCAAATGTTATTCGAATAAATCGTACAAATATTACCAAACTATTTCGAATAAAACATAAAATATATACTACACACTTTTGGTGCAACGATATTATCGATATAAGTAATTTTATATAGTGGCCTTTCGTCGTTATGTGTATGCCATTTCTAAAATTACGACTTTTGCCTTTAACAAACGAACAAATACAATTAAGAAGTTTTTATATTAATTACTCGGAATCGACAGAAAACACTCAATTATAAATATATTCGTATATTACACAAGTTTATTTATATAAATAGGAATACACATTTGTCCGGAAATAATTTAGCGGGATCTATATACGGATTATAGTGTTTTTTATTTAGTTCGCCGCTCTGGCGAAATATTTTAAAGACCTGGGGATGACTATTTGTTTTTTCGAAAGTTTATAACGTTTTTGATCCTCAATCTTATTTTCGACGATACACTTTTGTTGGACGTTAACGTTTTTAGCTTAACGAACGCGTAGTCCAAATCGCAACGCTGCAAACAAATATATCAGTAACACATAGGAATACGTACTAAAACGTTTAAAAATACGAACCGATATTCTTTTGGGAAAGAGCGTTATGTACTTACCGTTTCTAATTCTTTTCCAAGAGTCTTTGATAGGTTGCATAAACATTCTAACGGTTCCTCAGATCGTTGGTTGGCCAAGTCCGTGACACAATGTACCATTATACTGTTCTTCAATAATTGTTGCTTGTATAATTTTCCGAAAGAAACGTAAACAGAATTAATATACTTATTTGTTAATATCTCACGGACGTCCGTTTCGGCACTATACGGCACTCTACGGCAATTTCCCCACAGAACGGTTACGCGTTTTTCGATCGTTTTCCTTATAATCGAGTAAGAATTCGTTTTTCTTCTTCTATAAAACGTTCGACGTTAATGTAAACTTATAACAACGAATCGAAAAACAATGAATCAAACAATTAACGGTCCCGTGTTATGCGTTCATGTTTCCGTAAAGGCGAGATCGTGGGAAGGGCTAATCTTCGAAATGAATAAAACGGGTATATCGAAAAAGATTTTAAAATACGCGATCGGCACAAATTGAATGTTCGTGGTGTACTTTTTTGGTCACTCGGAATATTCTGGAAATTGGCAATCCCGACGATTCGGGTCCATGGATACATATTACTGTATCGACGTTATGAAAACTTACCGGATTTTGGCGCGAATTTATTTCCGCTAATCTCTTAGCTAGTTCTGTAGGCCTCGTTTGCCTCGAATTGCTTTTGGCATATTCGGAGTCCGTGCGAAGTGAACGTCGTGGTTTTTGTACCGTCGACACTAGTGACTTGCATCGTTCGTATTGCCACACATATGGACGCATAATGGGTAGCCATGCCGCGTTTTTGTATCGCCTGATGGAATACGTAAAATTTCAAATCCGGGTTGTTCGCGAAAACCGTACATATTTGTTTTCGGGTCGCGTACTTAATTTTTAAGTACCGAACGAGGCTGACGAGAAACAATTAATTCGCAATATTAACGATAATCGATATTTGTTCGAATAAACTCAATAAACATCGATAGAATTTACCGACTGCCGAGTTGATTCAAAAAAAGTCAGCAAACTGACGTTCTATTTTGTTAGTTAGAAATAAGGTCAGTGTCGTTCGTCTAAATCGGTAACTCAGTCTGTTATTGTATATTACTTTTTCGAAAACTAATTGGGCGACATTTTCCAGACGTCCCATCATATCGATCAGCAAGGCCGTGAAGTTCTTAACCAATTCAACTACGTTTTCTGAGCGGATATTGTTAAAAATCATCGTGACGTTTTTCTCCAATTTCTGTTAACGCGCCAGCGAATAAGATATAAAATAATATTAACGTATAGCATATAAAAGACTAAAATACTCAACTCCGGACGCTTAATATAAAAACGTTCAAACGACAATAATTATAACGCATTCGCGTATTTCGCTTTTGACGTTCGGCTTATGGTATAAAAAGCCGATTACGATGGTTACAAATGCCGGTAAGCGATTTCGAGTTTTACGCTTACCTACCTTGGTTTTGAATTTTTCACTTTTTGCCTTTCCGACGTTATTCGAAGTAGCGGCCGCTTCGCTCGTCACCGGAACTCCAACGATATTTTTCCTTTTCGGGTACGTTTTAATTTTTCGGCGTGTTTCGGCCGGTTGGATAACAAATATCGAGAATCGATGTAATTATTACAAAACAATTTAATAAATCATCGACGGGTAAATAAACGATTCGAAAATGGCAAACATTTTGTTACACTACCGACTCGAATTCGTATTTATCAAGTAAAATCGTACGTTCAATTTGTACATACCGTTATTGAGCTACATTGTAACGATGTAATAGTGACGGTGTCTCCGCAGGACATGTTTAACGCGTCCGCCGGATCTATTTTATAATCGTTGTTGCCGTCGAATCGAATCTTTGGCGCCGACTACATCGATCGAATGATCTACGCGTTCTTCTAGAGATTTGCCTTTCGAACGTCAGGTTCCCGAAACGTTTTCGGTGTCGTCCTGTGTTTCGCTTACGGCATTTCTTAGGATCTTGTACGGCCGCCGTTCGTTATTCGTCTGGTACAAGAGTCGTCGGTGTTCCCTCCTCCACATGGCCGTACCAATACGGTCGGTTTCGCAACGACGATATATCGGTAGGATATTTTCAACCGGTCCGGTCGAATTTCTTTTACCGGCTGTTTGTATTCCGAATGGTGACAAACACGACGATTTCTGGGGATGGTCAGATGGGTTTCGGTACTAAGAGAGCGGTTCCTTTTAGCCCTTCTTTTTGGCCGCGGGGGATGGGGACGGCGTGAAGTGGAATATTTACGTTCGTAATACTGGGAATATTAGCGGTCTGGTCAAGGGTTGGATGAAGAGCGAAATCGAACGTTCCAAAGACGCCGATCGTCTGAGTTACCGGCTGTCAGTGAAACGACGGCGTCTGTACACAGCCGATATCATTTTTCATCGTTTAAACGGATCGTCGTACTATTGATGCCAAAAAAAAATATATTTACGAAATGCGAACTAACCGTTACGTAACTCTGTTACGCGTGTTTTGAACGTTTACTAGTAATTTTCCGCAGCGTTGCAGTTTTTTGTTATGTAGTTTTTTTATTTTTGGCGCGAACGTTCTAATCGTATTTTTCGCGTACGCAAAACGGCGATTGCACGTTTAATACGCTCGAGTATACGCAATTTCGCACTTTATACATATATATGTGTAGTCGTCAGATTCTCATACACACTACACTGCGTGAGACTCGCTTATTTCCCATTCGGATAAATAATTGAAACTCTTCCATATATATATATATATATATATATGTACTACTATGTATTCCCATGGTAACGTGTGGCAAATTGACTTATGCTCGGAATTTCAAGCACGTGGGCGGTGGCGGCGGGAGGTAATTTCGTTTCAGGAAACGTACGAACGCGTAGTGTCGGCGGCTCGTGAGTTCACTCGCGTAGTTCCCAATTTATACGTGAACGGCGGAGAATGGGAAATACCGTATACGCACGTGTGTGTGTGTGAGTGCGTTACATAAGCGAAGTTTTTCCAAATTTCGTGTCGGCGCTAGAATAAAGTTTTACCAATTTTTTAACGGACACGCGCGCGTAAAAAATCACACTTAGTTCCTATTAGGATAACGTTTTATTGGTAGCCAAATTCTTAAACACTCTATAATTTTCGTTTTAAATTTCTTTACGTTGTCGTTCCATTTTATTAGCCACCACTCAATCTTGTTCGTAGAACGACGATTTTTTCGGTCATGGTGTTTTTTACCCATTGCGTGATCAAAATTCACCGTCCACATGTTGCGCATACTTCGTCTATAGTGAAGTGTTTACTTGATTTTGTCCGTACACATTTCGTGGCCGACAAGCGAATAACCGTTTGGAACGTTCATTTCTAGAACACGCGGCGTAAAAATATTTTTGAATCGACTTAATTACAATTATTTCGGTAATATTTTACGTTTTATGTTCTTATTATCCACGAAGTTTATTTTATTTCAGTGGTCGACAAGATCGTCGAGAGTAAAAATACGATAATTCCATCGTTTTTTGCCATATAACGGTCATTTTTGCCTTATTACGATCCATAAGCCTTTCGTTTGTCGGAAATGTATGGCCGGCTTTATTATTTATGTCACCTTACGAATCGTGAACCATTTGTATACATCAATTCGTGTCGTGTGCGTGCGAGGATGAACGCAAGATAATGAACGAGCGCTTAAGAGACGAACGGAAGAATTTTCGAGGAATATAATTTTATAATTTGTATTTCGAAAGGCTTATTTTGGACATTTCGCGCCGAATGCTCGGCGAAATTCCAGCGTCGTCGTCCTTCCTACTTCGTGTTACATCAGCAAACGCACATCGTTCTACAACGATCGTTTTTTCGTAACCCGTTTCGTTATTTTTCCTAATTTTTTACCCCGTTCTCGTTTTATTTGTTGACATTTTACTCGCCGCCGCCACCGTCGTTCGCGTAATGGTATACATCACGACGAAAAACACTCGAGGGGAAATAATGGTACGAGAGCCGCCGAGCGCAGTACATATTATTACATCCCGTCGGTCATAAATCTGACGACCAGTTTGGACCTTTTGGATCTTGAAAAACGCTAGTCTCCGCGTTCCGCCCCGGACGCCCGTCGCGCGCGACGAATTTATTACGGCCAGTCGCCGCCGGCCTCGGGTTTCGATCCATCCTACGCATACGGTTCGTTCGGCCGCGCGTATTTCCCTGGCACAGAAATCGTCATTTTTTTTCGGTGACCAAAATCGCGATCGCCGAAAATACGGTCGAGTTAGGACGCGAGATAGTTGAGCGCGATGGCGATGACCGTCCCGGCGCGATTGGACGACAGGCAGCGACGCCGCGAACCGAAACAGACGACGCCCCTGTGGGAAACTATAGCGAAATGACAAATTTCGGGGACGCCCTCGAGGTTTCGTATGGGCGTAAGTGTCGTACACCCGTACCGTATCCGCGGGATTAATAACGAATTGAAATCGAACCCAACAGCACGGTGCTAATGTTGGAAAGTAACGTAACGTCGTCACGTAATCGAAACGGAATTGTCGCGCGGTTTATTTCCAGATTCGCGACGGGTTTTGAATAAAAAAGCGACTATTCGGAAGGGAAAAAATTACGCTAGTGCGCGGATAATCGTACCGCCGAAAATTAATGTCGTTTCGCGGAGGCGAAAGATACAACGATACTCCGCGATCGTGCGTTTCGAACGGTTTACGGAGGGTTTTGAACGTTCGTCGGAAATGCCGCGCACCAAGGACATCCGTCAACGGATAACCGAATTTACCGTCGTGGAACGATAACGGGATTAACGATGTCGGTTCTCTTATCTCGTCGTATCGTCTGGTTGTCGAACGATTTCAAAGTCTGCGGATCCGGAGCCATTTTCCCGACGAAACCGTAATCGATCGAAACCGCGTCCCTCCTCAACATACATTCCGGAGTCCTACTGACAGGACGACGTCCTGTTGCCAACCCTGGCGCCCGACATTTGCGTCAAGTTCGATACGTAAACGCACGCGGTTTTCAGGATATAGGGAGAAACTTTTGGCGTGCGGGCTGATAATCGTACCGCGGTGTAGGCGAACGGCGGTGTGCCCGAACTAGACGAAGATTTTGGAGTTGTAACGTCGTTTTTTCGACATTGAAACGCGACGATAAATCGCCGTCGAGTTCGACGAACGATTCCGCGCGAAGCTACTGTCGCGGTACGGCCGAATCGTTAGCCGACGTCAAACGCGTTTTACCGGAAATTCATCGAATATTCCGCCGTCTTACGATCGAACGGACCGACCGAACGTTACGAATCAGTACCATTTGTAAACGATCTGGAAAGCGTGGGGAAGCGTTTCTGGGGTGTGGCGTGGCTAGAAATGGCCGCGCTTTGTTACGACGTTTAATCGACGACGAAAAAACGACGTACGGCGCGAAACAGACGAGACGACACGCTGCGCGTATATCTGTTCGCGTCCCACGATTATCGTCTCCGTCCCTCGTTTCATCGTCATCGTCCTTCGTTACTATTCCGTTCCCTCCGTCTGTCCCTTCACCGTCCGACCCGCCTCGTACGATAAATAAACACGCCGTTGTTTCCCGTTTATATACATATACCCAGATATCTCGTTCGTCCGGATAAATAGGAAGCGCGCCCACGTCGAATTCCCGAATGTTCGTACACGCACATATATATATACGTATACGCACGTGATACCTAATATTATTGTAATAATATAATACCGCGTTCCGGGAGGAATATCCGACGACGGTAGAGACGACGCGGAAAGGCGGATATTATTTATTTCCGACATAAATGTGGACACGACCGATAAAATTTGTATACACGCGCTCGTAGAGTCGGTTGTATATTTATTGTCAATATACATTTCGCGGTACGGATCCGTTTCGTTTCGGCGCCTATAACATTTAATATATTCCGTTCGGTTGATCAGCCGCCGATAATATCACGCGCAATAATTGCCGTCGGACATATCCTGTCGACGATATTCGCGGGCGGTTATTGATTCGTTTCGATAATTAACGCCGATCGGCTTTTTCGCGGACATCGAACGTTGACCGTTCGACGACCGACACGCGCCTCACGTACCACGGCGGCGCAAACAGTACGCCGCCCGGTGAACGTAACGCGGACGAATGGAACGGAAACGAAACACGACGAACGCTTTACTACGAACGTAGGTGTCGTCCGACCGGCGCGACCTGTATGAAATCGGCGTCCCGGAAATTATTACAAATCCCCACGATTGACGTGGCCGAACGTCGTCGAGCAGTCGAAGTGTTCGTGGCGTGTTCCTCCTACGTTCAACCCCGAAAACGATTCCCGCAAGGCGCCGTTCTCCTAGGATATCAATTTTAGGTACTCGATTATCGGGTATCTTTGACTGGGTGAACAATACCGGTCGGTAAAACTTTTTCGAACGTGGTTGACTCGTCGCGTATTGATCCCCATATACGGCGGTGATCTGACCGTAATAATTTCGCGTTCGAATTTCGTTCATTTTTTTTCCCGACAAATTTACAATCGTTTAAATGCTAAAGATGTACGAACGTTTGGCCGATCCGTTGAGCCGGTACATTTGTGTGCTAAAACTTTGTTCGAAACGGAGCTATAAAATGTCTACAAGGTCGTAGTGGATCTGCGAGGAACACGAATTCTAGACTACAAGCGATCGGCCTTTTCTCGACGGTTGCAACACGTGTTGTTCGTGCCTGGATATTGACATTCTACAAGTGACTCGGTCGAATCGAATTGCACCGGGTCTAGGCAAGAGTATATACACGTTTTCTGACGTTTAATTAACTATCGCTATTATTTCGCGTGAAACGTGGACGTTTTTGAGCGTTAACGAAAAACTAAATTATCATTTAGACTTATCGTTACAAAATGCTTCGTAAAAATTACAACTACGTAGCTTTTTGTAATTGACTTTTGTAATTGACTTTTCGGTGTATCAAAAGTACGTAGTTATCGTTTGTGTAGGTTAATTATTTTTTATTTATATAACCTAACATTATTATCCGATTACCGGCGGATAATATTGAACTACCCGGGCGTAGTTGAACGGCGTACGATTTTATCATTATCCAGACCACTTGTGTTTAAACTAAATACAAACAGTTGTATACACGCGATATCGACAATTCCTGTTGTAACGGCGCGCTCGGTTTATGTTTTCAAACGTGGGAAATGGGCCCGATACGTCAAATTCGATATAATACCGGTGTAAAAATTGTAAAGAAGATAAAATTCGTAATTTTCGCCCGGGGAGCGTTACGACGAGTGTGATAAACGTCCGAAAAGAACCATGTTTGCCCGTTTTGTTCGTTCGAAGTGACGATTTTCGATTATCGGATTTCGTCGGAATTGTCTTCAGTGTTCATTTAAGTGTCCGAGAAAATGGGTTTTTATACGTTGTATTTTAGGTAAACGACAAAATCGAAAATCCGATATTTCCCGTAACGTACAAACGTTTTTAGTATTTTGTTATTGTTTTAGCCGAAATGGCTACGGAACTTTCGCGAATACGCGGACCGTTTAGACGGTTTTTAGTATCGTTAAGTCAAAAACATGACACGTTGTACGAATGAAATAACTCGAAATCGAACGAAGAATATTATCGTTTGTGTTTTGTTATACGTATATTCCTATCGAAATTTCGTTCGATATATTCAATACACGCTGGACCGTATTATTCGAAAGCCGTCCGGGTGATAAATATAGGAAAGACAAAAAAGCAAACTCTCCAACGCGCGTAATATACGTCTTCCGGAGACGGACGTTCGGGCGTTTTCGGTGGGGGGGGCTGTTTGTCGACGATAAGTGGGGTTGCTGGACGGCTGAGACAGTAACTCCCTGTGTGGGAGGGAAGTGAGATGTAGACGTATTACTATCTCGCGTGACACGCCGAAACCGTTCGATCATCGCGCGCGTAATACGGGCCTCCGCCACGGTACAGCACATACATAGGAATATTATTGTCCCCGAGGGAACGTTCGATAAAAATAAATAAAAACCAACGCCGGGCGTAAGAAAAATACCGCTTCGTCCACACTTCTTTTCTTCAAGGACACACACACACACACTCTAACCGCCTGTCGACGGACATTGCGTCGTTTAAACAATACCCGAATATCGATTCGTAGCCACGTGAGGCGTCGGAACTTTCGGGAATTCGAAAAAATTAACTCGCGTTTTATATAACGCGTCACCGTAGTAGTCGGAGCGTATACTTACGTTGTAAATTCGGTTTCGACACCGGCGACATTATCGCTACACCGTACATAACACGTTCCGGTTTCGGAACGACGGTCGACGAACACGCGCGAAATACAAATCGTACCATAATATGATATATGTGTTCGCTTATATCGGAGAGAACCGAAACGTTTCCGAACAAAGTCGCGTATTCGGGTACAACAGTTGTCGAAGCAATCGTGCACGGAAATCCGCGAGTACCTAAATAAGGAATAAACGTTTTAGTCACGCGTCGGCGTTCGAACATCGTATAATAAGAATTCAATTTTCGAAACCGTACGCTTTCGATCGATTGAACGTAAACACGTACCGTTGTCATTTACGACGTGTCGTTTTTCTAATACTGAGGCGAACGAATTTTACGCCGCCATTTTACTTTTGCGATTCACTTTTATCGGGCCAAGTTACAAGTGACGGCGGTTGTGGTAACCCGTTAACGGTAATCGAAAAACATTAAATCGACTACGACCGCAAACCGCGCGCGTCGATACGGATCAACTCTACGGAATGTACGAACGTCGTTCACCCTTCGTACGACGTTTGGTTTATTCAATTCGAAAATATTTCCGAATAATTGGCGGCGACGTGGCGAGTCTCGTTGCATAACGCGCGCGCGGATCGCCGGAAATCAACGGGCGTGAAATCTTGGCGAATGATCGTTAGAAAACTGGCACCCTGTATATGCGTCGAGCGTAACGTTCAGACGTGTACGTAAATCGTAAGGACGGGAATTTCTCTATTATTTACGTTCGAACTACAGCTGATTATTGTATAGCGCGGTACAATACGCGCATTGTCGCGCGTTCCCGTCGCTGCCGATATGTTTTATTCACGAGCGCGCGCTTTTGTTTATGTTCCTACGTTCGTATCGTCGTTATTATAAATTTCGTTTCGCGCGCGTAAATAATCGATCGCCCGGGCGCGCGTCCTGTGCGCGAATTTATTTAAGTGATAATAATCGCAACAATTTCGCGTCGCCGGTCCGTTTCGATTTGGACGCAACCGTTCGCACGCGATAGATTTTGGCCGAACACGGCGGAGCTATACGTCGGCGGCGGATTTTCGTTTTGCCGACGGAATTACCATCGAGGTTCTTGTCGTTCGTTCGGCGAACGCACGGCGTCCCGGCTAGGCAATATCGGTACAGGCGCGCACGGCATTCCCGCGATAGATTACCGGCGGTAATATTTACTCGGGCCGAAATTCGTCTGAGACGACGATCGGACGAACGGTTCAATTATCTCGATCGAAGCAACAACGGCGATTCGGTTTTTATAAAAACGATACCGATTTTAGTCGCGCGAATTCCCGAATTTTCGGTTTGTCCTACGAAAATGGCCGCGAATTGAATTGCCTTAACGAGTAGCTTGTTTTCGGCATTCGACAATTAGTACCGAGTCGCCTCAAACGTAAACGGACGAGCTTAACGGTTCGAACGATCACGAATAGCCGACAAACGGTGCAAACATCAACGTCGTTTTACGCGTGGAAAACCGTCGGGAATTCCGACGAATTAAAAATAACATCGACACGACCACAAGCCGCGCGATTCCGCAATTGTGCGTATAAACGAATTCCGGGGGATATTTTTAGCCAGTTTACGGCGTACGATTCGTTAGATAAATAAGCGCGGTCAACGAAATCACTTGTTCCGTGGCCGACAGTAACAAAACGGCGCGTGTTTGTACGCCGTCGTGACGTTATTTTATAAACATTTCGCGGTTTATTTTCGAAAAACGTCATTTGCGCACGTCGCCACGGCCGCGTAGTGAACACGCACCGGTGTCTCTCGTGGAACGTCATAAATATAATAATATTTCGCGTAATAATAGGGTATTACGACGACCACGGCGCCCGCGTAATATGTACTTTTACGCTAAGACCGTATGTAGTTTGGATACAAAACGTTTTTTTGCGGACCGACGCCGCTATTGCATAGTGACGGACGCGCGTCCGACAACGCCACGTTTCACGTACACACGCGCACGTATCAACAGGCTTCGTTGTACGTTTCCAACTTATCGGACCAATTTCGACGTGAATTTCGCCCGTGGTTTCACCACTATCGTCGTTCTCGGAGCGTTCTATGGCATTATCGCGTTATATCGTTAGTCCCGCGGTTGTCTACAAGACACTTCCGCTTTTACACCGTTCTATTATTTTTAAGCGGTGGCGCTTTCGTGATCCATCATCCACCGGAAGAACTATTAAAATCGAGCGAAATATCTCGTCGGGTCGAAGCGGCTTAGATATTCCGTACAATCGGCCAACGAAAATGAATATTCGAAAGTTTTTTCCAATTTCGCCGTTCGTCCGTGAAGAAAATTATACTATTTACAACTATATCCGTTTAAAAATAACATTCGTTTCCCTCGTGTTAACCAAAGACTGTTTTTTTTTATCGAGAATTTCGATTTTTGTTATTGGATTTGAAATACCGCGTGTTTATATATTCGTATACGGTTTTCCGTTTCGGCGTTATTGTGTAGCGTATTATTTGCCGTAAACTTTACGAATAACGACACACCTATTTATGTATATAGGTTGGCGTATTATAATGACAAGGGAAAAGGGGCGGATTTCCGATATTGATATTGAGTTTCGGGTAAAACTTATAAAACTAATATCGTTTTAATTGACGTTTAGGGAATTTCGCGTAGTTTCTCCCGTCTCGATATAATATAAATAAACGCGCCTAATAACACGTCCGTTGTATTTTCGTCGCCGCGTAACGGCACACACGCACACGCGTGCTCAATATTTGCGCGTTATAAAAGAATAGCGCGCAACGTCTTCGCGTCGACCGCTAATTGATACGTTCCGTATAACGGTACACGCGTATTACGGGGTCAAGGCGATTGTAAAACGAAACAAACGGCGTATTTCAAACGCGTTTCCCGAGGCACGTAAAATACGCGGTGGCCAATTTTAACACGTCATAACACTTTTCGAACACTCTGTATATTGTGAATACTTTATCCATATACGTATACGATTAATAGCGATTAATCACGATCACTTTTTATATTATATATAACGACGTTGTTAACTACTATTAATTATGTATATAATATATAACGATTTCATGATAGATTAAGTTTTATATAATTACGTTAATATATATAAATATATATATATGTTAATATACGCGATACATGTTATATAAGTAAGAACGAACCCGCGGGGTTCAAAGGGTTGAGGAGCTGACGCGCTAGTGTGATAACCTTAATTATTTAAGATAATTAAGCCGTCGGCGCTGTGCAAATAGGTTAGCGTGTTAATCATTCCGTAGACGCCACTCAAATTCGAAAATATCGATCAGTGCCCGTTATATGCCGAACGAAAAACATCGGATTCCCGACGGAACTCGAAATTCATTCGATATACGAACGGTTAATTTTCGTATCGCTTTCCGAGATCGCAATTTCCCGAGTCCGTTATTACGAATTTCGGTACGTTTACGCGAAAAATATTATTCGCCTGTTCGTCGTTAACCACGCCGAGACCGTTACGTTGAAACGTTAACGGTTTTAAACAAACCGCGTTTAACGCGAATTCGTGTCAACAAACTTTTTGGCGATTTTTCGAAAATTTTCCCTACATCTACGGCACGTGAATATTTTACGAATCGTTTTTTTTTCATTTACCGACGTTCAAATTCGATTATCGATTGTCGAATATTATGAAAACATTTCGGTATAGGGCTGAAAAATGAAATTAAAAATACTTGGCGCGTGCCAAAATTATTTAAACCGGTCGCGGATTAGAATACGAAATATTACGTACGAAATTCTCGTATTTGTGACCCTAAAATATATTCTATTCGAGTGTTTAGCGTACGAGAAATTGTTGAGAATAAATCCGGTGATTCGCCGTCCTCATATAGGGTACGTTTTGGTCAAATTCGTACTTAACTCGGACGTTTATTCAAATATTTTTCGAATCGAAACCTATTAATAACGTCACAGTAAGAATTTTATTTTTATTCTTGAAAATAATACGCGTATACCGTGTTCGCATTATGGGAATGGTATTTCCGTTTTCGAATTCGGCTCGAAGGAAATACGAATTATTAAGGCGTCTACCCTTATTTAATCTGCGTAACGTCTAAGCGATTTGTCATTAACGACAAAACAAACAGAGAGAACGGTTCTAGAATAAAGAATACCGAGAAACATATCAATAGGTACGTTTGTATCGCGAAGTTTGCATAAAATGGTCTTCGAGAATAAAATTCGGAAAACACTAAGATATATACGTATACATTGAATGGACAATCGTCGCATGCAGCGCGAACGTATCGTAATAAAGACGTCGCGTGAAATTCAAAGAGATAAACGTGTCGAGGTAATTTTTATTTGGATTTTCGAGGTTCCGGTTTAATCGTAATCCGGTTTCGACCCATCAGTACAATTCTGCGTACGATATAACGTCGCGTTTTATACGTGTCCCTATTTTCTTTTATGTAATACAGCGTAAGGAACAGTATATTATATTTGCAGTGTAGGTCGCGCGACGGAAGAATGTGTGTGTGTAGAAAACGCCGTTGTCGTCGGTATAAATAATGTCTTAAGCTAATGAGCCGTATAATGTAAGCGCGGGAAAGTGTACGAAAATTGTGGTCGAAAACGGAGATAAAAGAAATTCGGTTTGGATGAACGCCAAGTATTTTATACACGACGGTATGTATCTATATATGTATATATAAGCAGTTACTTGGCATAACACAGGTTACGAAAAAAGAAAACGTTGCATATGGTCTTTATGGATATAAAAACACGTACAATATACGACACCGGGTGGTATAATAATAAATATATATATATACAAGTATATAACGATATAAGAAAATTAAGCGTTTTTTTTTTCGTCGGAAAACGTAAAAAAAATTTAAACGCGAGCTTTAAAGTTCGCTATAAATAATAATATTTTAAGGTTTCTAATGCGTTCTAGCACGAGATAGTATTTCCCGTTTTCATAATGTACGTATACGCGTAATATAAATATACGTACGTGTATTTTTCTTTCCGTTTATTTATTTATACGTTATAGCGCCGATGCGGCACGGAGGGCAGATTAGCCGAGCGCCGATTACGTTCTCAAATATTAAAATCTCCCGTAAACGTTTCGACGAGAACGCGTGGGTAGCAATAAGGGGTGTTTATTTCGGCGGTTCGGCCGTGTTACGCGGAACCGAATAAACCCGTTTCGTTGGCGGCGTACTGCCGTGCTCCACTCCGGTAATTGGTTACAGTCGACGACCACAAGTGATGCGAGTGGTCAAATTGTTCAGCCAATAGAAATCGCGGATAGTGGCGTTAACGATTTTCACGCGAGGAACACGCGATATTATCGTAAAATGTGCGTACGTAATTACGACGAGCGTACGCCGATTTCGATATTTATAAGGCAGACTTCGACATCGTGCGTGTAATAGACGTCTTAATCGTAGTCACGCTCGAGATAACCATAATACTCGGACCCGCCGTTCTAATAATCGTCCAAGCGCGTACAATTTTTAATATTTTCCGTCCGTTTCGAAATTATTTTTAGAGGACGCGGTTAAAAGCGCGTGCATTTTTCTATTTCTGTTTACCGATCGACATTACCGTCCATGGCCGTGTAAAATGTACGGGACAAATGTACCGACGACGTAAATTTGTCTTCGAAATCCTCTCTTTAACGTTCTAACGCGACAGACCGAATACGTTTTCGTTCGTTTTTAATTATTTATAAGAAAACGTTTTTTTCGTACACATATATATATACACGAACGTATAAAATTATACCGAAATAAATAGCGATAAGACTGTAGAGCGCGGGAAAAAATTATTATTAAAGATCACACACGTGTTAAAAATTGTTTCGGTTTCTCGTAAGTATTAAATAAGTTTTCCGAGAAGTTTTGATTTTTTTTTTATATGACAACGCGCGCGTTATATTCGCGGAGACCTATCTCCGAAATATATATATAACTCGTAATTTAAGTTTTCAAC
Source organism: Geopemphigus sp. TES_GeoC_2020 (assembly GCA_025469175.1). Classification (NCBI taxonomy): domain Eukaryota; kingdom Metazoa; phylum Arthropoda; class Insecta; order Hemiptera; family Aphididae; genus Geopemphigus; species Geopemphigus sp. TES_GeoC_2020. Next base: position 63,403 of record JAIPRN010000796.1, read on the forward strand.
GCACACGCGGTACAGTTTACTTATCGAACATACCTACAGCGTAAATATAAATTTATTTTACGCGTAATAATAGATTTTCGTTAATTTTTCGGAACGAAAACCGTTGTACGTATCGATTGTTGTTCCACCAGAGACAATAGAGTGTACGATAATTGTTCGCTAACGAGTCTTCGTTTAATAAAAGGCGTATTATATATATATATTATGAACGCCAAGACGTATTCCAAGTTTCGACGGAAACGCGTAATCAGTAAACGCGACGAACGTATTTGGAAATATTAATTAACGACACGGTTTATTCGTTTCTAAAACGCTCCGTTTCGAAATTTCGAATACGCCCGAATAATATTGAACGTCGCGCCCGCGATATTACGATAAACTTACGAAGACGTCGGAAATTCTAATCTCATTTGTCATTCTATTTTATTTTCGTCTCGTAATTACGAAATTTTAACGTTGAACCAAGTCGGATATATATATATATATATTTTTTTTTTAACGACTTTTCAAACTTTACATAATTTATATAATCAACTTTTAACTCGACTTAAATATTTTTATATTGGCTCATTTTAACGGGTTAAAAAAAAATTAATTGGCCCGGCAATTTTCGCGTTTCCCTAATCTGTCGCAACCTCGTTATATATACACACACGTCGTTAATTCGGTACCGAGGCGAGCTTTTGATTATAGACTTTCTAGACCACTTTTTTCGAAATGATCGATTCGACCGACGTCTTCGTCTAGCGTTGTTGTTAACGTATTTTTCTAATACGAACACGCGACCACCTGGGCCGCGTGAATAATAATAATTCGCGTGTTTCGTTACGTTAACCTTCGGCCGAATCGAAAGTTCCCCGGCGTTTCGTCAATAGTTCGGCTACGGATCGACCAAATAACGCGCGCTCGTCGTTTTCCCAACAACTTCGTTCGCATCTTACCAAAATTACGTTACGGTTTGCCCAGAAACGTGGTACAAGGTCAATTTCGTCGCCTTTATAAATTTATCTTTAAACAGCCGGACAACCACGTGTGCCACCCGTTGAATTTGGTTAAGCGAATATCGAGTCGTAACTAAACGCTGTCGTATTCGACTTACAAATTTACAATTTCTAAAAATCGTCGTTACAAAATCGACCGATCCACGAATATACATACGTTTTGGTCGAATTCGAAGAAAACTCGTAAATCGGGCGCAGTGAGCGTTCTTTCCGGGAAATACTACGGATAGTTTTTCAAGGTCGACGTAAACACCTCTTATACTTGTAGTAAATTCGTATTTATATATATAGGTCGGTACAAAGTAATTTTTCCAAAATTTGATGAATGAACGAAATACATAAATATACATATACGTATATATCAAGCGCGTAATAAAAGCGAAATTAACGTGGCCGTACTTAAACGCGTAAGTATTTTATACGTCCGCGGAATACACAGCTATTCGTACAATATTATTAGTTCGATTCTCCGAAACTTTCGTCTATCCCGTTAGACTGAATTCCGTAGTTATTTTGCAATGACTACGTCGTGTGCGTGGCAGTCGAAGAACGCTTGCTAAAAGCTTTCTGTCTTCCGAAACGGGAACGAAAAATATATATCCGAATTTATACAAACACGATTTGGCGACTATAACTAAAATCGGCGGCTTATCTGGAATTTTCATTCAGTTGGCGTATAACGGAATGGCTTCGGAATTATTATCTCTGTACACTGACGAAAAAGCGCGTCGTTTAAAAAAAGGAAATTTATATCCTAAGTAACCAGTGAAAAAGAAAACGACGGTTCTTAATAGTACTCGGGTAATTATCGCTATACAGATTTTCGATACGCGGTCTTTCAATCAAAATGAATAAAAGTAAAAGTAAACTCGTTACGCTTTTTTTTTTCAAAAAAAAAAAAATAAAAG
>JAIPRN010000797.1:0-37790 GCA_025469175.1 Geopemphigus sp. TES_GeoC_2020
GGAAGAGGAAGACCAAAGAAGAAGTGGCTAAACACGATTGAGGAGGATATGAGAATTGCTGGTGTGTGCGTCGAGGATGTGGGAGATCGGGGCAAATGGGGGATTAGACTAAGGTGGCCGACCCCAAATAGATGGGAATAAAGCGAGGACAATGATGATGATGATGATATATTGTATTAATGAAATATTTTATACGTTGATTAATGAAATATTTTATACGTTGATTAATAAAATATTTTATACGTTGATTAATGAAATATTTTATGCGTTGATAAATAAAATAGTATATACATTGATGTACTGAAATGTACATCATATAAAAAATGCAAACGTGTTTAAATTGAATTAAATAATATTTGAATAATTATATTACGTTTTAATAAAACCGTATATTATTGTATATTAGGAAAGTACTTATTGGCTTATTGTTGCTTCTTCTCACTTACATCATTTCGCTCCACAAATAAAAAATTATCTTATGAAGTTCACAGGTCAAAATTATATATTAAACCTGAAATTTTAAAAGTGATGTTAAATAATTGAAAGGATAATTTAATAATTAATAAGTCCTTATTTTCTATTTTTTACAACCTATTATATTTTAAATTATAACTTATGTATTAACATAATGTAATCGGAGACACTTGGGTTTTAATGGTTTAAAGACAATTAAATATTTCGAAAAAAGTGTTTTTTACAATTTATTTGTAAAAATTTTGTAGATATAATCTGAAGTATTTATATTCATTTTTACGAATAATAGTGCGTGTATGAAAATATTTAACACACGATTTTAATTATTCTATGAACGAGAATTTTTTTTAAAAGAAACTATTTCTACAATCCATTGATGATTCTTAATTCGATTTGATGAACATTTTGAATGTGTGTTAGTCGTAACTGAATATTTGTATTAATGAACATATAATCTAAATACCTTCTTGTGGTCACCTAATGTCATTCAATAATTGGAAATAATTACGATATGGTTCGAAAATTTAAGTAACGATGAGGTTACAATGCGGGTTATTATTTAAATATAATTTATAATGGAATGTATCAGAAATTCAGATTGTATATAATGTTATGTACGATATAAATTGACTGATTTCATTTTATTATAGTAAATATTATACAGAAGAGATACTTTGTACACAGATCTAAAGTTATAGTCTATAATTACTCTAGTGTTTAAAATTTGTTTTTCTTTATATATGTAGTCATTTATTTACTATAATTTTGTTTTAAATGTTTGAATATTTATGTAAATATCATACGAAATGATATATTATTTAGTTACTACTAATTATTACTATTCAAAATTAACGTACATTTCATAAACTTAAAAAAGCTAACAAAAGTCATCGAATATTTAGAAGAGATTTTACCATACCACTTATTGTATAATGTATAAAACTAAATTTACAAATTGACTATTATGAACAGCGTATATTTCGAAATTCAATTACTTATGGGTATTTTTTAATTTAAAAAAAATTGGTGTTATTTTATAAATATATCTTACCTAAATGTACAGACATTATATATATATATTATATAAGAATTCATTGATTAATCCAAATACATTCTGTATTCATGTAAAAAAATAAACAATTTTAATTTATTATAATTTAATTATATTTTGTAAATATATTTTTTACAACTGTAATTTGTAGAATTTATTTCACTTACATGATTTAAAACCAATCTATTTTTTAAAAACCAGAGATTATAAAACCTTACCAAATATTAAAGTATATTAATTATCAATGGGTTTCACATATCATCAGGCACTTATGAAATAATAATTTAATTTTCATGCATGCATGTATCTCATGTGTAGTTATTATATACATATATTATAAATTTTAATTTTGAACTTATTACTTTTTTCTCGAACTATTAATGTACCGATAACGTTTTAAAATTGTTTTATTTTATACATTTACATATAATCAAATCATTTGAACGTTGTCTAGTTGAAATATTTTAAATTGTAAATTAAAAAACTTAAACACTTGTAAGTTTAAATATAGTTTTAAGCATGGCTTTAAAATTTAAGTGGAGAAATATGAATTTAACTCGGTAAAAAAAGTTTATGTTTAACGCAGATATTGGGATTTTCGTACAAAATAAGTTGATTCATTTTTACCTTTTTAATATGTGAAATACTTTTTTGCTATACATTTTTAATATTTCAATATATACAAGACATGAAAACAATTCTCGATGTTTTAGTTTTTATGATTTAATGACTATATTTTAATATTAATTATAAGCACCGAAAATAATAATTTATAAAATTCGTATCGCTGCACAACGAATATTCAATATAGATTACGTATTATTTCAGAAATTTTTAAACAAAGAGTAACAAAAAAAAAGTCGGACTATCAAAATAACGTTATCAATCTGACCATTTAAATATTAAATTTATATCAAACAAAATAATTAATTGAATACATTTTAAAATTTGGTAAAAAGAAGTCACTTTTGTAGTGTGTTAATTAAACTGGAAATCATTTAGCAGTACAAAAACTAAGTTAACGTAATGTAAATTTAAATTATAAATAAATTACCTTACAACCGAAAGTAAAAAAACCAATAACTGTTTTACTTTAATTTATGTCTAGTTTTGGTGTTGCGCAACGTGTTCGCGTTATTATATTATAATTAGTCATTTAACGTTTAGGCAATAATGTGATAAACGTTTAATACGTATCAGTGTTGTGCGTGCTATTTATAAAAACGAAATTAAAACGATTTATTGTTAAACTTGTACGTGTAAAATAATTGAAGCCTAATAGAAATGATTGAGAAATAACATTTCAAGTAATTGAACCGTTCGACACTTGAATATGAAATGTCGCAACGTTTAGAAAGCTTCTTAAAGGTTCCCATAGCTGTAATAGTATTATGAACAACGAGTGCTTAAATTTTTAACTTCCAATTATACGTAATATGTTTACTATTCATTCCCCAATAATAATTTCCATTCATTATCGTTATTTAACGTTAATAATTAATTTTTGTTTTCTGTACGTAAAATAACGTTTGTAGTTTATCTATCGATATGTATTGCCGATTTATTATAGTATTAAACCGAACGCTAATAAAAAAAAAAAATAATAATTTTACACGTATAATATGTAAGTACGGTAATGTTGGAATACGAAAGAAAAACGCAAAAAGTTTACACGTTTCTATAATTATAATAATCGTGTCGGGAATAGCGGAGTAATTATAGCGCATACATAATGGACGCTGGCGGAGAGTCGTAGGCGAAACGTCGACAATTAGTCAGTGTAGTTATTGACACGCCGAGGGGGCCGATAGAAAATTTGTGCGCGCGTTTCTAGGAATATTGCGAAACGATCGGGCGGCGTATTATTACTACCGTCGGCACAATCGCCGTAATTTCGTGCATAACGCGCGGGTACGAGAGACCCGGGCCGCCGCCGCCGGGTACAGTCACCGCTGCTGGTTGGTCGGCCTACGACGAGAGTGCCACGCTGCATCTACGTAGTCTCGAAACGTAGACGCCGCCGCCGTTTCTCGGTATGTACGCCAGGGCCGCCGCCTCCCTTCCCACCCATTCACACCGTGTTCGTACACCAGTCGCCGTCACCGCCACTACCTTCACGGCGTCGTCGACATGCACCACCGCCACGAGGCCAACCCCCCACCGCCCCCGCCACGTTCAACCGACATCGGTGACATGGCTCGCGCCGTGACGTCACATGACGGAGACAGCTGCTATCGATCGTCGACCGTTGCGCGTATTATAAAAGCGTTTGCCGTCCTACTCGTGTACGGTACTGTTCGATAAATTTCCGCTCCTGTCGCTTATCAGAGCGGAGTTGTCCGTTATCACGTCGCGTCCCGTTTTGCTCGTCCGTCGTTTTTTCATTTACTACTCACGTTGCCGTATCACGAAATCGTTCGTCCAGATTTACGTCCGTTTTGCCGTTCGTCATTGTCGTCGGTTCTTCTTTATTATTATTTATTTTTTTTCTCCAAATAATCGTTTAAAAACTTTACCTAACTGTGGTGCGTTATCTAACCGCGTATATACGTATTTGCCCCGTATTTTGTAGTGTGCCTCGTTTACGATATCGACAATCCGTTGTGTTATAGTAAGTCGCGTAAAATCGTCGGCGCGGGCCATTTCGAGTAACCCTCGAAAATATATCTGGACGGTCATCCTCGTCATTCTTCAGTCGACCCCCGGACGAAGTATATGCCACGTTTGATGTTCGACAGAAAGCGGTTTGTCTCTAAAGTATCGTTCATCCGACGGATGAATATCCTCAAAACCAAAAATTTCGTCGTCGCTGTGGTCGTTCGCCTATACAAAGTGGTTGCCGGCAGAATGGGTGTCAACAACGCCGACAAACAGGTAAGACGCACGCGCATAGTAACGGCTGTAGTATAGTTGATGTAGACTTCACGGGTCGCGCGAATTTCGGGTACATTTCTCCCGTACCCATGGTGTGGTAATCGATTGAGTGGGTGAAGGGAGCGCGATGGCGGTAGTTTTTCGTTATCACGTCATTTGTCGCGCGTGTGTGGCGTACGCTTAAGAGTCGATTTTTGACGTTGATATTGTTTTACGTTCGGTCGGAGGAAATATATTTCATTAACGACTCGGTCACGGTTCCGGTTTGATATCCGCAGGTACAAAACCGGTCGAGGAAAAATTATTATAATTGCGGGTACGTATGCAAAATTAACGACTACGGGTGAAAAACCCAATAATGTGTTTTACCAGGCGACCTTCGGAAATTTGATACAATTTCCTTGTTACTATATTTCTCGTCCGCGCGATATTATATTCGCGGTGTCACGATGATTTCGGCGATGCGCGTGAAAGTTGTGTCGTGCAATGACCTATTTTCGCTTGAAAACACGAATGTTTTTCGGTTGTTGCTCGCGTGCTTAATGTTGACTAATTCTACGGTTTTCGGCGATCGTTATTTTATATAAATTATACCAATATTGTCTGTTATTCGAAATCATAATATTCCAGTTTCGCTTATTGTATTTAAATTTCCCGTGAACGAATCGGAATTATCCCCGTATGTCGTTGAATTATGCTAATGGAATGATAATAAAGTTGGTGGTTGGTCGGTCGTTTAATAACCGCGATAATTGTTATTTTAATGATGATCGGGGTATATTATAGATTGTACAGGACATCGTTATGATCGAAACGTTTCATATAATTGGCATGTCACATACTTAATGTATAGACCTAGAAGGTCATTGTTAAAACGTTCACGTGTTCACAATGAGAAAATATTCGTATTATTACGAGAGTTTCGATCTTCTTGGAAACTTACTCAAAATAACTACACGATTAAGTTAATTTTAAATAATTTTTATTTATAGAATTTTTTTCCCTGAAATCAAAAAATAATTTTATAGTCGCTTCGTCGCAGTCATTTCGTATCGTAAATAATTGATCAGTACATTTTTTGTTATTTTTCGTTCAAATCGTTTACGGTTTGATTTACCTAATATACTTTCTTCGTCCCGTATTTTAATAAAATTCGTAAATGTTTGTTGGCACACTCTTTAATACGTCTGGCAAGCTTTTTAGTAAGTATTGTTAAATACGTCGATTACAAGGTCACCCTTATATTGTACTTTATAGATAGACGATAACAGTTACCTAGGTCAACATAAATAAATAAATAAAATGAAATACTCCCTTACGCGTGCCATTAGTATTTGTTAAACCTTTTCAAATCTGTAATTTTACGTTATCATGTCGTATTTATTATATTATTGATACAATAATCCTCCAGTATACTTGGGTTTTAATATCAACGAAAACGATTATATTTCTTAACATAAATACATTTGTTAAATATTCACGTTATAAGTTGTAAGAACGACCGTATTTTAAAATTATAATTGTCATCTATCAAGTGTATAATTTTTAAAATATTTATCCAAACAACTTTAATGTGTCATTGTTAGTTACATTATGACTTATAGGGCTTAATTTTATTGATTTTTATTAGGTACTCGAACTACACGATAATGGTTTATTATATGTTAATAAAAATCCATCGTTTATGTATTTATTGGTTCTAGTTGCTTGATTACGCAATAATTTTAAAATTGCATTTCTTAAAACGTAAATAACGATTTATTTCTAATTTACGATTATCTTAATTAAACAACGTAATAGTATTATTAAAAATATAACGTGCCTATATAGGTAAAATTCGTTAATAAGTTCATATTTGCATTCAGAAATTTATGAAGTTTTATACAGTTTAATTTATTATTTTTTCTCTTAGAAATTAAAAAGTATAGAGAAATATGTTGTTAATTATTTGAATTCTTATTTATGACATCGTTTAAACGTCTTCAGTTTCGCACTATATCCTTATATTTATAATAGACTACGAATTAATGTTATCGAAATTTAAAAATCCTTGTGGGATTAAAATAACGAGTTAATTATTTATATAGAATAATCCCGAGGATTAACATTTTTTTTTCAAATGTTATCAGGTGTATTATATTCGAATGTTTGATGATTTCAATGCAAGGTTAGATAACGATCCGTGAGAAATTGAGAATTACTTAAAATAAATTATAAAATACATTCCAAACTATGTATTTTAGAATGTTCTAATCGATATAATTTTTATCAATGATTGATATATACATAACCTATTGAAATAAAATAGAAACCAGTATTTGAGTATATTATAAATTATTAAAAATCTGATTAATTTATAATTATACTTTCGTTTTAGTTATCTATTATTTTGTTATTGTTTTTACGTTTTACATCAATTCAAATTTACTCTAGTTTAATATAACGTAATATCAAATTCAAATTATAAACATTAATGTTATAAAATTAAGATTCAAAAAATTATTAAGTATTATACATATATTTATAGACTTCTAATATGTTTAATCTTCTTTTCTAATAATACAATTTAAAACGATGTATATTTTCTTATCGTTTAACGAATAATTTCTTATCGTTTTATTTTAATAAATTACTATATCTCCATTGTATGTATAAAATATATTTTACGACGAAATCTAAATTTGGATTTTTGAAACCAAAATTATGTTTATTGAATATAATAAATTTACTTATTATCTACTTATTATTTACTTTTATCGACAGTCACCTTACATTATAAAACTACATTATGTTAGATATAACCGTTTTATCAATAAATTTTAATTATTTTTGTTCCTAAATGGAAGAAAAAAACGTAAATGTCAAAGTTTGTTCTTTTAGTTTTTCAATTTAAGAAGATTTAAGTATTCTATTGTACTACAGTACATAATTATTAATTTAAATTTAAACACATGCCTAATAATTATTTTGAAATGAACATTTGGCGAAAAAAATTTATATATATTTATTTGTATTTATAGATATATACATTTTCTATGATTTGTTTTTTTTAATAAATGAATATCGTCAGTTTTTTATAATGAATTAGTTTATTACTTTCAAGTTTTATAATGATAATCGATCATTTAAATATATTAATATTAATATATTTATTTTTGTTTTCTAAAAATATTGATACCTTGTTCTGATTTTCCTAAAGGGAAACATATTTAAAATGTGTATCACTTATTTATACTGGTATAGTCTTAATTTCAACATTAAAATATTTTGATACACTTCAGAATTTTACTGGTGCCACATTAAATAAACTCGAATTCAAACGTGTGCTAATTATACTATTATTGGTTTGTCATTAATGGTAACAATTTTATTTTAATAATTTTCGATGTAACTATTATACTGAACATTTATAAAGTATACCTATCCCAAATACAATATCTAATTATTATTTGAAATTTTAAAATGTATACTTTGGTAAATATGAATACATTATCTCAAATATTTTTGTTATGGGTTATAAACTTAATTAATAATTCACATTTTAAAATGTTTTCAAAATTATTGTAAATGTTGCCAGTTTAATTTTACTTAACAACAGACATGTAATTATTTTTAAAATGGTTCTTAAACTTCAATAATCGTATTAATTAATTTATTGTTTAAAAAAATGACAATTTTTTAGTTGAAAAAATATAACCATTTTTTTTCGTATTAATGAGTAATTGAATTATAAACGAATTATGAACATATACACTATTTTTTTGCATTATGTAAGTGCTTAATTTAATTATTTTAGTACTATTTTGTAAACTAATTCATTTATGATGAAAAACTTTTAAAAAATTGGATAAACACTTCAAAAAAATAATAAATAGGTACTTTTGGAATGAGATTGATGTTTTATTTTTGGAAATATGCCAATAATTTTCATTTTATTCATGTTTCGTTTGTGTGTGGTCAGATATTTTAGATAAGTATATAATAAACTTTGATTAGCAATAAAATTAGTTAATGAAGTAATAGTGCACATATATGAGAATTCTGTTGTTTATGGAAATATAAAATAAATAAAACGTTTCATACGATTACAGAATATGTGTTTCTTCGCGTCGTGTTGTTTTTAAAATAATCTCATTATTTTCAATTCGTTGTCATCATATCATAAACACAAATGTATTTTTCTAAGATATAATAACATGTTTACACGGAATAAATTACTAAAAAAAATATACACATTTATTAGTTTCTTATAAAATGATAATGAATGAGTTAAATATTTTACAATAAAAACGAAATAATTAAAATTGTTGCTTTCATATTTTGTTTCGCGACTTTATATTTTTTATTTGTAAGTGAACACACTGTAAACAACCTTTGAACTATTTTTCTTATCTTAATATTACGTACTATAATATTTTAAGAATGATTTTATGTAGATTTATATTTTATGTATATTACTATAAAGAATAAACATATAAATATTATTTTTTGATAAAATTTGAAAAAAATTGTTTACGATATAAATGATGTAACTGAATGAAGATATATATATATATTTTGTAAAAATATATTTAAATATACTTATTCTTCATAGTTTTATTATTTTTTTTTTAATTGTGTGAATAACATAAAAGTTATATTTGGTTTAGGGTGTTGTTCAGTACAACGATATGTTTGAAATGGCGACTAAGCTTTGTCGGAGCTACTTACAAGGATCTTGGAAAAAGATAACAGTAAAGGATATAACCGTGAAACGAATTAGGTAACTATTATTTTTATTGTTACTTATAATTAGTGATTTAAGACAAGAAGCTGTTTGATTATTTTTTTAAGGAAATATATAACATCTTCAAGAAGTAAATTTTTTTTAGATTATTGATTGAAATGTAGGTAAACATTAAATTGTTACAGATTCTAAATAGACGAACGTATTATCTATGATTTTTAATACAATTTTAGTACGAAAATATATTCTTAATTTTAACTCAAAACATTCATGTTTTAAATATTTATTAATCATTATTATATTTATATAGAAGCTAAGTGTGGGAAAATTGGACAGTGATTACAAATGACTATATTAGTCATAAGTTTCGTTAGATTACTTGTAGTATAATATATAATATATACATATTGTTTGAAGTACTGCTTTTAAGCTTTCGGACAGTGGGTATGTTGCCGATACCATTAAAAAAAAAGATAACTTGTAGCATTTTCGTTTTTATTAGTTGATTTTAAAACAAACTAAATTTCAATTTTATTCATATCAAAAAAGTATATTTATCATAGATATCTGAAAGATAAAATAATTCATATTTCAAATACATTTTTACACCTTTTACAGTCATAGTTGTTATGTACCTCTATTTTTGACTTGTTTAGTTTAATTTTGTATTTTGTATTTTATATATTTTGATTTTCGTTTGAAGGTTAAAAATTTAGGCGTATCATATATATGTATTATGTATAAAATAAATATAAAATAATAGTTCATAAAAATATTTCTATGCGAATCTTCCGTTCACAGATTACTATAGTTATAATTGTAATAAATAATATAAGGACAAAATGCTGTTTGAATTGATAACTGATATTTTAGTGTGGTATGCTATTTAATTGTAGGGGGAATGGTAGTGGATAACTCTTATTCAATGGTTTTACCAGCATGATGACTTCATTGTATCCATTTACAATGTATATACAAGCGTGAATACTGAATACAAACGATTTTTCTGAGACGCTTGTCTATTGTTTGTGTGCGCTTGCATTTTTGCGATGCCCCTACTTTCTGTTTATTCGTTAAAGGAAAACGTAGAAATTGACTCAAAATGATTGTGGGCACGCAACGTATTATTTTTTACATTGCAAAATATAATGAACAAATAGCAGCACATTTCAGTGTCTGGCTTATTTATGACATTGATATGTATATATATTATAACTATAATAAGCTGTTTTCCGTGAAAGAAATAAACGTTTCACATTTTATTAATGCGATTAACGTGGTATTAGGAAGCCATTATGAACACGTGATATGACACGTGAAGAATATTTCATAAAATTTCTATACGTTTATAAAGTATATAGGTGGTTAAAAAAAATCTTTAAATATTTTAGTTCTTTGTTTTTTATATAATAGGTATTATTAACTGTAGTATTTGAAATTAGCATTCCTAGTTTAATTAATTTCGAAATGGATTTGTAAATTTTTAAATGTACGATGTACGCATGATTCGGTCGTAATATACCAATCTAGAAATAGTTTCTGAATACCAACGCGCGATCTACCGATATAACAGAAACGCGTAACATATATTTGTTTTCTTATTAGTGAAAGTATAATTAAAGTAAATATAAGTGGTTGTTTCTAATGACTGTTATTTATGTGTCAATAATAGTTGTTATAGTAAAACTAGACAATATGGTACAGTGCGTAGAAACTTCTCAGTTAAATATGTATATTTTTCACAATCTTGGTCAATTGTAGAGATATATTCAAAAATAATCATGGTCCATCGGTGGAGTAAAGCGCTATGGTTATACTGTTATAATTGTATTATAATTATTAATTGATGTGTACACTTTTGTGGTTATATCCGTAGTTTGTAACGGATGTATAATTAATAAAGGTTATGCTGGTTACTGGTTATGGATATATGGATATTATTAATATAACCTATTAGGCAGTGATACCCAACCGTTGTATTACGGTATAAAAATGTTCCGCGTTATTTATAACTTATTGGGCTTGCTTTGTTGAAATTTAAAATATGTTTTAATTGTGTAATAATGTATATGTATTCCGTAAAAATATATAATTAATGGACGGCGTGCCATCAGATAAAGATGGTTGGGATTCCCCGCTGTAGAGTAATATTGTTTTTAGGACGTCCCGTTACCCATCAAATTAAAGTTATATTTATGGATAATAAATAAAATAAGTGATACGTATTAATTGCTATAGTTCTCTTATTATTTTTTTCTATTTAAGTACATTCCATTCTTCCGATTGAGTTTTAATTTTATCTATATTTCAATGCCTTCAAAATAACATATGGTTATCCTTTTTTTGATAAAACGACAAAGCGCTAGTTAAAAGTAGATGATCCAACGCTATAATTATCGAACAATTTCTGCGTGGTTAAAATCATTTTTAATTATGATTTTTAATTACAATACTAAAATGGAAATACTTACGCTTTGCTAAATGAAAAAATAAAGTACGAAATAACATTTTATTTTTTGTCAAGTATTTAATATTTCTAAACCTTATCATCCACAATTAAAATCAATGGTTTTAAAATATTTAATAATGTTAGTTTTGTTTTTATTAATTTGTAATTGTAAAAATTAATGTAAAATATTAGAAATAATTATGGTAATAATTGGCTGGTAGATATTGCGCCGTGTTTAAAAACTAATTGTTTATTGCGTTCTTTATTTGACTTAATTATTTACAACTTTGTAAATGATCAAAAACAATTTATTGTTTTGCCAGTATTATATAATCAAACATATAATACATTTTTAAACTTAATAAATATTCTATCAAGTTAAAATAATAATATAATAATATTAATTTAAATATTAAAAATAATTAATTTTTTATGAAATATTTTTAATTTTTTTTAGTGGTGGATTGAGTAATTGGATTTATCAGGTAACATTACTCAATAAAAGTAATGCCACTGAACCTCGTGACGTTTTAATGAGGATTTATGGTCAAACACATGGTGAGAATGCTATTGAAAATATAATCACAGAGTCTGTGATATTCACTCTACTATCAGAGCGTGGTTTGGGACCTAAGTTGCATGGAATATTTCCTGGAGGCCGTCTAGAAGAATACATTCCGGTAAGCTTGTTCACCTTCATTAATATAATTTTTAGACATGAGATTTTTATAATTGAACTTGTTTATTTAATTTGATGAAATCAATTTGCCATGAAAAAAAATTACTGTCCTCCTTTAAATATATATTTAATATAATTTTTGGAATGCGTAAATATTTTTTATTATATTTATACTAAAACTTATTGTAACATTAAAATTTGTTTGTACATATAGTAAAACTAATTTTTAATAGCTTTAAATAATTTTTAATCAAAATGATTATTATTGTAATTAATAAGATGTGTAATAACTTTTTAAGCTTAAATTTTCATTTAATCGTTAATTTTATAAAAATTCCGATAGAATATATTTTTTTGTACTATATGAATATATATAAATATTTTATTTATGGTAATATGTAATTGAAAATAGTAAAATGAATCTTATTTTTGTCTTTTTTATTTTTGACTCAGTTAATTTTATTTGTTTCAATTCAAATTTATTATGCTTATTCTAAATTAAATATATACATAATGTTAAGTAAGGATAATAAGAATGAATACAATTAAAAATGAAATGTGTACTATCTTATTACGCTAATTACTACAATTTAAATTTTATTGTGCTTAATGAGTAATCTTTTTGATTAAAATGGAACGTGTTTATGTCTTCAAATATTGTTTTATAATGAAAATGATCAGCAGAATATTAACAAATTAAAAATATTATTGTTTATTATATGTATATATATTGAAAATTATATAAATTTTAATATTAGTATATTTATACTATTATAAATTATTAAATAAAAATATTTTATAAAACAACATAAAAATAGACCAACAGTCAATTTTATAAATTTTATAATGAAATTGAGTAAACTCTATGATAAAATAATGGGTACTTATTAACCTTTGAATCATCTAATGTTACCGAGATAAATTTTAAGTAATAGTTTTTTTTTGTGGCTCATAGCCAATTGGCTGTAGATATAAATAAAATGTTTCTTTCAATGTAGGCTATTTAAAAATTTAGGCCCATTGCCGTCATTTTACCAGTTCTTGGGGTTTTAATGAAAAAATACAAAAATATTTATATATATGTGTATGTATCAACATGATTGAATGACGTTGACATAACATATTCTAATGGTTTTTGAATGTGTCGCTATTATTCCGAAAGTCAAACATAAATTTCAGACCCATAGGTCAAGTCAATTGGTTTACATACTATGATGTTAATCATAGCTAATCAGTAAGTTAAGCTTTAAGTACATTAAAATGTTAAGCACTTTATAGGATTATTATGTGACTAACTTTATTGTATCAATTCTGTTTTGTTTATATTTAATGTATTTTTGTCCTAGATTTAGAACAAGTACACAAAATAATAAAACGTCCAGTACTTGGACTTCATACAGAAATGAACTATTGTTTAACAACATTCATTTGGAATAAAATAAAGTAAATCATGTATGTTTTGTATCTAATGTCTATAAAAACTTACAGGCCCGTTCATTGAAATCTGAAGAGTTGAGCGATTCGAAATTAAGCCTTATAATTGCAGCAAAAATGTCGGATTTACACCAGCTGAACATTCCAATTAATAAAGACTCATCATGGCTTTGGGATACTATGGATAGGTGGTTACAACAACCAATTAAAGATATCAAATGGTCACAAGACAACTTGGAGTTAGATCAAATACTATCCACAAACCTCAGTGATGAAGTCCGCTGGCTCAAGTATAAATACATTTCGTTTTATAAAAAATTATTATGTTGAATATATTGTAATTTTGTTTTAATATTTCAGAAAACATTTGTCTAAACTGAGGTCACCTGTTGTATTTTGTCACAATGATCTACAGGAGGGTAATATCTTAATGAAAGAAAATGATTCTTCTGATTGTCGTTCATTATGTCTTATTGATTATGAATACTGTGCTTACAATTATCGTGGTTTTGATATAGCTAACCACTTTGTAGAATGGATATATGATTACACGAATCCTATATATCCATATTATACTGTCAATAGAGAATTGTTTCCAACAAAAGACCAACAAGTAAATATTATTAATGCTCCAACTACACATATTAGTTCATAAATATCGTTCGTTATTTTAGACTGAGTTTTTGAAACGATATTCTCAATGTATGGGAAGTGAAGAACCAATTGAAATACTACTAAATGAAGTGCAACATTTTATTTTGGCTTCACATTTATTCTGGGGTATATGGAGTATAGTCAATAGTCGAATGTCAAAGATTAAATTTGGATACAGGGTAAATATTTATCGATTTTACTATATTTTATTTTTAGAATCCAACTTAATTAAAATGGATGTTTTTAAAAAAAAAATATTGTCAATAATTTGAAACAATTTTTGTATAAATTAATAATTACATTTTTTATTTATTTTATTGAAATATGTGCACATATTATAACATAGATTTTGTGATGTTTGTTATAGGAATATGCTGTGGAACGGCTCAGATCATATTTCAAGCTCAAAGATAGTTTATTAAATAATAAATAGTATGTAATTCAGCAATACTCAATGAGTACTTAAAAATTAAATACGTTAATTTTAGACCAATATGATGTTTTAATATTCTGGTAAAGACTGATTTCTTTTCAAACGTTTGGTCCTTTATTTTATTTTGTCTATTTCACTGAACATAATTCAAGTTCTCAAACTTCCGATTTCACATATACTTTTTTTACATTTTTAAGTCGTGTTATGAATTATAATAGGAACTTAATTTGTTTTGTTTTATTTGTATTTATAATGGACTTTAATATTTTTGATTTATAATAGTAGCAGCGATTAGATTCTTTCCTAGTTGATTTCATATTATTTAAATATTGTAAAAGTGAAGTAAATAGAAACTTTATTTTGGTGATAAGTACTCATTTAAGGTAAGAGAAGGAAACTTCTTAAGTTATAAACATTGTATATCAAGAAAAATGTAATAATAGTAATAATAAATGAACTAAAAAACCCATTAAATTATAAAATGTGCAATAATAATTATTTAATTATCAATATTATTGTACTTAAAACAAATGTTATAACTTACAATTACAAAAAGTCCATCCTCTACTTTTATATAATGCTATTGCTTCTCCTATTAGCTATTATGTGTAATTGAAATGTGATTTACAATATATTTATAATTTCTAGACTTTACGTTGTATTTATGTCTTTTATAGACATTTTTTGTTTTATTTTTGTTTAGGCACACTTTCCTGTAGTATTTAATTGTCAGTAGTTATAATTTATGACGACTTATCGTGTAATACTTATTAAAAAAAAGAACTAAATTGTACCTTATTTTTAGGAACCATTGTATTGTACTTAATAAATTATTATTGATCAATATTAATTTTAAATATATTTATATATATTTAAATAAATAAGAAAATATATACACACACACATACATATCAAAGAAAAAAGAAAATGTATTTTCTATTTTGTGATTTACTAATTTTATAAAAAGGAAGTTAATTAAATTCAGCGAAATGAAACCACTCATCAACCGCTATTGGGCTGTTTGTGTTCGAGCATTAAGCAAATTATTTAACGAATTAATCTATTAAATTTAATATGCGCAATAATATAATCGTATATACAAGTGTTTATGACAGTTTTGTTTTAATATAGATGTAATTTGTATTTTTCCATAATTGCACCGTTTTTGCGTTTATCTCGTACAATTTTAATTAAATAAAACACAAACTATTAATTTTAATATGATGTATCAATAATACAAACATATTTTATTTTATCAACAAATTGTTACGTTTATTGACTTTTGGGTTATATTGTTTTTGGTTGTATTTTGTAATTATAAATAAATAAATATATATGCGTCATATATTTTAAAAAAAAAATATCTTCATTGCTATTCTAAATTTTAATGACTATATTTCGATAGCTATTTATCGAGTCGGGTTATAGGAACTATTTAACACATTCAGATATAAGTATTTTATTCTTCTGATTTTGTTTGTTCCTCGTATAATATTTTAAATTATTATTAGTCAGATTATTAGTTCTATGATTTCTCTGTAGTTTATATGTAGCCTTTATTTTGCTGCAAATGTATATTTACGTTTTCATATTTAATGTTGTAAATAATTATAATTTTTTTTAAAATTATCTAGCATTAATATTTTATTGTGTTTAAAATAAAAATTCTTGTATGATTTGGAAAATTGCTGTTTGTTATTTTGTATACAATACACTATCCTACGTTTGAAATTATGAAATATAACATTAAACTGGTCGGATATTATTCGCATATTTCTTTTTAAAAATTGTATCAATCAGTTTTTTGGTTACATTATTGTTATTGGATAGTCCGTGTACCTTATTAAATTGGAAAAACATTTCTAACGAAATTTCATTTAAATTATTTCCTTTTTGTCGACAACATATTTAATCATTTTTAAATTGAAACATAAATCCAACTCCAATGTTTTGCTAAAATGTAATCATATAAATTTTTTCAATTGTATTCTTTCAATATATATATAAACAATTTTCAAACTGAAAATTATTATTTGTGGAGTTAAAAATATGTTTATCTTTTGCTGTTATAGTATGACATTCATTACTTCAGTGGGTGTTTGAATTATGGATGGTGAATTTAGTGTCCCAAGTATATGAACATTTGACAAACTATTTAACAAATAGTTGTTACGCATTTGGTTTATACTTAATACAGTTTTTAAGTATGATAGTATGAAAAATAATCGAGAGGAAAACGATTTTAATAAAATGATGGAAATTTTAAGTTCAATGTTATTGTAAACTAATAAGTAAAGATTTCGCGTTATATTCGAATGTAAATTGAAACTCAATTAATCACCGGCGTACTAATGAGGGGTTTTGGGGATAAAACCCTAACCCGAAAATTTTTTGAAAATATTAATTTCTGACAAGGTGTATATTTTTAGTCAATAATAATGAAAAACTAAAATATTTTTGGACTTCAATATACAACATGTTCATTAAAAATAAATAATCTATTAAAGTTTATAATATGTCTTGTTTTGTTAGTGTCATCCAATTAATTTATTTAAAAATGAAATCCCTCTCAAAATTCAGAGATCTAAGTACTTCATTGTAATTAAGCATAATTCATTCGAAAAAATTAGAGAGGAAATATTTTAAAAATCATTTGGAATATACGATGATACCGAAGACCGATACCCCTTACACGTTGTATATATGAAAAAAAAATGAAAGAAAACGCTAAATACCTAAAATTTTTGTGCTACAAAAATAGAATATATAAACGTATCTACAGCTCTATCATTGTGGTGTGTACATTATGCGTTATGGAATCATCGAATTCAAATTCAATTTGTAAAAGTTAGGAAACGAAATACAAACGGAAACAATACCGTATAAATTGTATTAATACGACGGAAATACTTTATTCTTTTGTACGCGCGTAGCTGAAGAAAAGATATAAATTCGGAATTATTGTTGAACTTTTTCTTGGATCTTTGAACACGATTTACGGGAACAAATTTACAATACACCAATAAGTGGTAATCCGAATATGACGATAGTTTTGGCGCTACCACGGTATACTCTCGTGCAACCGTGGTATCGTCATTGTACTGTTATCTATGATTTTTTCCCGTGTTTTTCCCTGATTACACATTTGGGTAATACGATATTTTGTTATTTTGTTTCGCTTTATTGGCATTCGGTATCGTTGTTCGTTCTCGTGTTGAATTTTTTACGAGAAAATTCGTCAGTTCGCGCGTCTCGCGCCTTGAAATTTAATTCCCGTCCGTCGAACGTCACCATCCGAAGACAACGGCGGGCGTGCATGGCTTTAGCCGCTCTACAGACGTCTCCGACTATTGAGACTTCGATTCAAAATTCTGTGAGTACTTTAAATATGTAAATTTAAACGTTGATTTCGCGAAATACGTCGAGTATAATAGAATAATTATTGTTCGAAAAATAATACAAATTTAGTGTACAGGTTACCCCATGTACGATTGTAAAGTACAAACGAAAATGTACAGTAATTTGTTTTTAGGTATATGAAAAATGTTATTTAAGTCCATTTTATTTTGCGTTGAAACATCGTACTTCCCCAATTTACATAAAATGTACGAGTCCAAAATTTGTTAATTTCTTAATTACAATTAGCCATTTGTCAAACAATTTTTTTTAAACTTAATATTAATTTATATTTTATGGAGGAAGTATTAATTGTCATCGAACAGTCTTTAAATGTTCGTATAATCGTAAACAATTTTCAAAAATTATCTATATTGATTTGGTATGTTTTATATGTTTGGACTGTATTTTGATAGGTTAAATAGATATTTTAATACCTTTATGTTGACATCGATCTGTTATAAAATTAATTTTCCAACTAATTAAGTTTTAAATGAATTCAACATTGGGTTAATTTTTAATTTTCCATTACCTAGTATCTATTAAAATGTTAGCTTAATTATAAAGATTATGTTTCTGTAATATAAAGGAAAGAAATATTTAATGTAATTTATCTAATACTCGATGAATAGTTTAAAGATTATTTACATATTTTTATTATTTATCTTCAATAAACTCAAAATACCCCATTGGTATAATGGTTTATATGTTCTGAAATTAGATACATTTTGTTATTTATTGCTTTTAAATATTCTTAGTTATTTTAATGAATAACGTCGGTTGTTTTATTCTTAATACGCTTATTCAAATATTTTTTATAATTACGTATGTACACTACTCTATTGTTAATTTATTTGAAACGATTTACTGAGTACACAAGTAAACACTTTATTTTATCTAATGTTATTATAGAAATAATTATCTGTTTAAGTATAGGTACTGATAAAAGTTACTTATATTTTGATTCATATAATATTGTTTTTAAGATAATAATTTGTAATCTGTTACGTTAAAATTAACCGCTATTAGATTTTGTAGCATAACAGGTATATAAACAAAGTTGACCTAGAATATTATTATAATTAGAATTTATTCAGTGTAACTGATTATGTATACATTTTGTTATAATTGCGTACAAATTAACAGTAACTATTTTGTTATAAATTATCAAGAAATTACTAAAAAAAAATTTAATAGAGGGATTATTTTAATTTATTTTGTATAATATATGCATTCTAAAAAATTGTAAAAGTGAAGTAATATTATTTGGATTATAAATTAACATTAGTACTGATTAATAAGTATACAATTTTAATTTAATAATTTATATATTTATGTATATTAGTGCAATTTTGATTTTACTCTCACCAATAACTATGATTCTAAATTATAAATAAATATATTTATTATAGTTTATAATATTACATATTATGTATGGTGTTTACATAATTCTTAATTATGCAAGTGTTACATTGCCACGGAAATGAATACATTTATTAAATTATTTATTCATTTGGTAATATTATAGTCTATAAAGTTTTTTAGTATAGCCTACTTGAAAATCATTTATTTAATTAAATTAGGTATATTGGTGTGTCAAATATTTCTTTGTTATTAAAACCACTGTAAGTTAAAAACAATTAGTATTATTTTTGCACTATAAGTGATAGCTTTAAGAATAATTATCTTTTATTGTGTTAGATATGAAAAATACATGAATAACTACTTAGGATCTTTAAAACATATTTTTATCAAAGGATTTAGTAATGTGATAATTGTCTTTATTACTTTATCTTATATACTTATTACACATAATTTTACATAGTTTAGCGATTATTTTTATATTTTTTTCATAAAAAAATGTCCATATAATGCATTGATTAAAAAACAATATTTGAAGTATCACAAAATTGCATTTACGATTACGAGTATAGGAGCTTGTGGTCGAGTATACTTAGTTATTAAAATAGCCGCCTTGTTAATTTAACTAATATTTATTTTATCGATAATTGAAATTTGTGAAAAGTTCTATTCTTGGTTTTCTCTAAAATAAATCTGCCAATCCAAGTTAGTATTGGTTTGTTATTTAGCTACGAAATTGGGCAACATTTGGTCGGAAGTATTACTATAGTGTATTATTACAGCGTAATTGGTTTACAGAAAACCGCGTTTATCGGATTTTCCACGTGAAATACGTTGAAATCGGATACTTTTCAATTTCTTCAAACCACGCAATAAAGTTTCATCGTAGTGCTGTTGTTGAGCATTATCGTAATTGTGATTTTTTGTAACACGATTACTGAATTACGTCGGCTCTTTGTTTCTTTCCGGCGACGTTAATATTAAGGACAATTTTCCGGATTAAAAATTACGTCGCAGCAATAATCGCACAACAGCCCGTCAAATAAAGAGAATAAATCGACGGACTTGGTACTCGTTAATGCGGATCTCCAGAACAAATTAAATACGAAACAATGGGAAAATCGGTGAAATAATCGGAAATTGAGCGGACGGTCGGGAAAACGGCCGATTATCATCACCACCAGCCTATCGGTAACGATAGGTCGCAACATCGCGGTGATCATGTGGTCCGAACGGCGCGCGGTGGGGACGACGCGGTAATCGCGACGGCCTCGTACAGCCGTGACTCCGCGGGTCCGCCGCGGCGCATGTTGGTTACTGGTCCGCCTGCCGACGACGCGTTGTATAGTCGACAGTCAGTCAGTCTTTGTGGCCGCCGTCGGTGCTGTGTTTGTGGTACGAGTGTCGTAAGTGAGTCGACTACCACGTGTGATAATACGACGGGCGTTTGCGCGTATTTACTTAGTTAGTTTCGGGGTTTGGTTTTTGGTACGAACGACCAGGGGAACGTACGGAGTCCGTCGAATTTCGCGTCCTGTTTCGCGGCAGCGTTCGTTATGGTGCATCGGCCGGTGTTCTCGGTGACGACAATGTTCGCCGCGGACGACCATTCGTGACCGTATTCGCCTCCGGAAACTATACTGACGCGCGTTTCCGTGTCTCGAATCCGCCGGCGTCCCGGAAACACAAACGGGCGACGATGATGTTGTACGTGTTGCCACCGCCCCCAACCGCCGCCGCCGGTCCGCCGTCACCGTGGTCCTCGATACTGTGCGACGGTGAACAACCGTCGTCGTCGGTACGCGGTGGCCAGCAGCAAGAGTCAACGGTAGCCACCGGTGGCCGGTTGACTTACAAACGGAACGCCAGCAACAACAGACGCGTCAAAGCGTGGTTGAATGCCGTGCAGAAGAACAACCGTCCGCCGCCACCCAGGAAACCTTCGGCTGACGTCACTATTGTTACCGCTGCTATCGCCGGTCTCGAGGTACTTTTCGTTTTGTTCCGATTAACCGACGGGTTTTTTCGTCGTCCACGATCCCGTCGCTACCGTCACCGCTGCCGAATCGGTCGTAGACATTTGGATAACCGTTAGACGGGATGATGGGGTTCGTCTTCCACGATCGCAATTGTCCCCGACAATATAACATTTATACGTTTACCCGCGATGACGTCATTTCTGTTCCGGCTCTCTTTTTACCGATTCAAAATGTTAGTTCCATAATCGTTTCGCGGCGCCTAAGTTTTCCTAGTTTCCAGATATTTTCATCGTATTTATGTTTATCGCTTATAAGTATAATTAAAAATACAAAAAAATTGTCCATAATTTGACGTGATTTGCGCATATTGTGATGGCGGAGTTTTGTCGTAGCAATTTTTTACGTAGAAATATATCGGGAATATCTTTCGAATAAAATGAAGTGGGTAAAAACGTCCGAATCGTGGTTTACAAAAGTTATTTATAGCTTTTTTACAGATGGCTAAGTATTCATTGTGACGTATACGGTAGTCTCTACAAAACATGGCACGATTTTCAATAAATTTACATTTATTCATATTTACAAACATGTAATAAATGTTTCAACGTTTTTGTTTTGCAGGCATATTATATTTAATAGGGAATTATAAAAACGTATTGGTGGAATTTTCGCGTTGAAAATATTGATTAAAAATATCGGATTATTGTTACAGATTTTGTTTTAACTTAAATTCTTTGGCGAGTTTTTCGTAGGTACAAAAGCTTAAAATATTGATAAAAAGAATGACACATTTTTAACAAATTTATTAATTTTCTGTCGATTTTATAATTATTGGTTTTAAAAAAACATTTTTTTAAAAAATATGCATGTATTAGTGCTTAGTGGCGTGTTTCAATAATTTGCGTTCTTATATGAAATTCTACCATACCTTCTCTCTAATTTCATAAAGTGAAAAAAAATTGTTTCATATTTAATATTTAAATTAAAAATAAAATTTAAGAAAGCGATAGATGTTTTTTCGTAGTTTTGCATTGTTAAATATCTAATATTCATTATAATTATGGCATATAATAGTATTATTTATACCTATATTTTCCTTAAAATAATATTGGCAAAATACTTTTAATTTTATATGTATGTTTGTACATAAATATTTTAAATTAACTTTTGATATTAATTTCATTGTTCACATCATATATTATAAAATAATCGAAGTAACTTTACATTGTTTTTGTGTGTGACAATAATGTGTATCAAAATAAATGTGGGTTTAAAAATTAATGTAGATTGTATTTTTATATTATATAGTTAATGACTTCCCATCCTAAGATTAGTATTTTTTTCTATTTTTTATTTAGGTACATAGAATTTTTAAACGGATTATTTTAAGTTATTATGTAAACTCGTTACACATATTGCATACGGCATAGATTAAATATAATATTGACGCTAATATGCTTAATAATAGAGACAGTATTTTAAATTTATATTGTAATTTATACATTCATAAAATAATCTTTTTATGATGAGTGCATTCACCTATATTTTATGTGTGCATACACATACACATACACACGTAATAAATATTTTGGACTCTCTTGAAGAATTTTGTACTTTCAAGTGAATCTGAAAAAATCGTTTAAAGTTGTTTAATATAAATCTGTTGATTACTGCGATATGCTATAATGCAGATGTACACAGATGCTTTTAATATATTAGATACACCGAAGGTTTTATCATACATACTCTTCATAAGTATACATGTTTAAGGTGTATTAGGTCTTTGTTCTCTTGTTATACACTATTAAAGCATAAAAAATTGTTAAAATAATATATATTACAGCTCGTAATATTTTATTATTACGGTTATTTAATAAGTAATAAGTACAAGAAAAATATTTAATTAATATCTTGCCTTAAATTTAAATTAGTCAACATTTGATATATTTTATCTTTATTTTCATTTTTAAAATTTTTAAAATTAATAATATTAAAAAACATCTAATTTTATCAAGTTTTAATTATTTATTCTATAGGTACTTATTTATTTTGTATACCTATACAAATGTTTTACTTTTTATATAATGCTTGTTTATTGAATCAGAAATTTAATTCCAATATATTATCCTGTTTGTTGACTTAATTAATAAATGGTTTTTTTAGTTAATTTTGACATATTTGTGACAAGAAAGCGCCTGTTGCTGTGCTGCCATTAGAATAATTTTTTGTTTAGGTTTTAAGACAGTGTCGATTCTTATTAATTTTTTTTATTATAGATTTTAAGTGACAAAATATTTATGGCACGTTTCTAAACAATTCACTGTTAGTCAGCAAATTTTATCTAATTAGTTCCACGTTCAAACATCGTAAAAAATTATTACTACTGTATTAACTACTGTATTCATTAGATCTAGGATATAAGCTGATTAACCATTTTAACTTGAGTTCTTCAATAACATATTTATTTCGTGTGAATAATCGGAGATTTCCTTAAAGTATTTTTGCGCATGTAATGTTTTGATGACGTTTATTTTCGTTACATGTCTATAATTTTAAACTTCTAAAAAGTAAAATATAGTTAGTGCATGTGTTTTAAACAGTGATAGTTATTACTGTTTTTATATTGTTTCTGTATGAGATTAAATTATAGTTTTTTATTTTATTTAATATATTGGGGAGTGAAAGTTATTTCCTATATAATTTTTTACACAAATATTGTCGCAGAAAATTCGTTTACTGTCATGTAGGTATTATGAACATATAATATATATATATATAAAGATAGAATTTCACGAAAGTATGAAATACTCTCATCACTTTCCCTGTTTATAAAAATGATCCCTTTAGTATGATCGATGGTCCGCTTTATTTTCACAACATTTAGGTACATCATACATCCGAAGTACTGCTTTCAGGCTTTCCGGGCCAGTGAGGGTATTGCCGGTATATTATAGGTACATCATACATGACGTGTGTTCATTATAACATATATATCTTTCTATACAATTAATTGTATAATGTGAGTAATCTGTCGTTGTGTACAAAGGTTAATAATGTATATTATATATTGTAAAGCAATTTTCAAATTATTTTATACATGTAGTAAAATTAGTTGATTATTTTTATAGTATCATAAATTACAATATATTTGAAAATTAAAGTAGGTAAATAGACAAGTATAAATAAAAATGTAATATATTTTTAGGTTAAGTAATATACCGTTAATAATATTTTGGCTATTAATTTTGATTATCTTCCGCCTCATTGGAAAACATGTTTAAGTTCTTTTGTTTTATATGTATATATATATACATATAGAAACCATAGAAAATAATTTGACATAATTTTATGTTAAATTTGTATTTAGACATTTCGTAAAATAAATAAGTAATACACGTTAAAAATTAATTATGTCTTCCATTTTATTCAACATTAAGATTAAGATAATCCGGGTAAAATAATTGTCATTAAATTGAATTTAGATATATCGTTTTATTAAAATATAACATATTTATAAATGATCAAATATGAAGCAGAAGTTAATTATAGTAATCAATTTTTATTTGTAATCTAAAATTTTTCAAGTAACTATATATTTATATTCACGAAATAGCACATTTAAACATTGAAGAAAATGTGTTATAAAATTGTGTACGAAATATTGTTATGAGTTTTTTATCCAAAACTCAGTTTATTCAAAAACTGTAAATTATTATTATTAAGTTGTTAAAATAATTAAAGTATTTTACTTATATTATATTTAGATATATTTCATACTGCTTAAAGTTAAATTAATATTAAATACACGAGTAATTTTATTGATAGGATAATAACTAATAAGTAATATGCATATGTTTTAATAAGGAAAATGTTTGTGAATTGTGTGATTAACTCCAATAATGTAAAAATGTGTCAAAAATTATTGAAGTTAAATTATTAAATATTTCAAATAAGTTATTAAATAAAACAATTATGTATACACTCTTTAGATGAAAATACTAGATTTTAAAATAATTTTCACAAGTTTGCAATTTTTTTTTTAAATCTGTATATTAATTTTATTATAGTAATTTCTAATTACGAATTGTATAAACGCGTTGTTGCCATTTAAACGCAGTAACAGAAGTATAAATTATTTTGATTTATCTGTGAGTCATTCAAAATCGATTTTAAATCCATTTGAAGAACCGTTTCAAGCGTGTACCTTTTATCTATGTACTGTTTTTGTCATCCGTTTACGTGTTCTTTGCGTATCATTGTTTTTTGCAATCGGATAATCAATTTCCTGTCTACAATATTTTTGGTCAATTACGTCGAATAATTTTTCGATTCCTCGGTATATTATACAGTTTTCAACCCATTGTGGTACTGCGAACTCTAATACACCTGAAAAAATATGGTGATATGGTGTACTCTGTTTTATCTTTGATTTGTTTTTATACGGTTTTACGTGTCCATAATTATAGGGATACATTTGAGAAAACAACAATACTTGTATGGATCCTAGGCGTTATATTATTGTACTCTATTTTTTATTTTTCAAACGTTTACATCTAGTGTGTATATATATATATAGATCGCATATAACTACTAATAGTTTTATATATTTGTATATCAAGTTTTGAGGGGAGTAAAATACGATGGTTAATATATTAATAGATAATAATAATGAAAATAAAAAAAAAAATGAACTATCCTATTGATCATTCCTCGCATTGCGGTATATGTATATCGTCAGCTAGCATATTTTTTTTTCATGGACTCCGCTGGATCATTATTTCCGCGTGTCTCGGCCGTAGTATAGTACTTACCAATATATATATATATATATATTTGTGCGTATATTATATACATATAGGAGGCGACCCACATCTGTGCGCGCTACAGTCTTCCCGTTATTATTTGTATTTTTATAGACGCGATTGAGAGGCTCCTCACAGTAGCCGTCGATTTACCATACTTATATATATATATTTTTTTTTTTTTGTTGAGCCGCCTCAATTCACCTCTCCGCATATTTATATGTATACACATAATTCGTGAAAATAATAAAGTATACCTGTGCGTGTTGTTATGTCGTGATGTGTATGTGTAATGTATATATTATACACCTATTATCTACCTATTTAGTGAACAATAATGTGTACGAAAACGACACATCGTTAAACCATCGAACGTGTTGTTGTTATGTATTAAACAGTTGTAGTTGATATTTAAGTCATAAATCATCATTTTTGTAACTGTTGTACCACGAGTACACGGGAACAGTTAAATTTTTGTCAAAATTTACGAACGGATGCTACTATTTATAATATATTATACTATTATGTACAAAATACGTAAACGTTAATTAATTATATTTCTGTGACACAAATTAGTCGTTTATTAGTAGTTTTACTACTTATTGTAATTAAATAGTAAGTCTAGGATTTATGTACGTATTGGTATTGTTTTTTTATGCACTAAAATATGTATTTGGTCGGTGACATTACAAATTGTATCTTATCCAAACAAACGGTTTATTTTTTATTGTAAACATGTTAAATGCAAGTGAACACAAACGCTAAACATTTTAAATTAACAGAATGTTAAATCGCGTAAAATATTTTTGAAAGCTATTTCTAATCGTATTTTAAAATTCCCGAATTTTACGCGAGAATAATTTTCAGAGTTAACCTTTTTCTTTACATAAACTAATATACCAGGTGATGTGAAATTTAGTTAGGATTTAAATCATATTAATAATAAGCTGTTTATTGAATTCCATAAAATTAATGAAATTGTTTTAAGACGAAAATAATGTAAAATTGATTAAAAATGTTATTCATGCATTTGAAAGTAGCCTGAATTAGAAACGATTTAGTTTATATAAAAAAGGAACTTTGGTTTTCTCTCTAATCAATTTTAAAATTAGAAAATGCTGCATTTTTACTTGGTTTGGATATTATTGAAAATGCTATAAACTTGCCATTTCAAATGGAAATTATAATCAGTTTATTATTCCGCATTTTTACGTATTTTAAACAGTGTTCACCTAATTGTGATAATGTTATGTCTGATGGATTTGTCCATATCATGATGGTTGTAGTTTAAATAGATAATTAGTTAATTGACCGTGTTATTGGTTGGTATAAGTCGTTTTTAAATGTTCATCGATTTTGTTCGTACACAATCGCTGGCGATTTTTCTCGTACTCGATAGGGGTTTACGCACTACCGTCGCATCGCTCGTTGGAACGGTATTGCCATTTTAAGACATGCCGCCGACGTACGCGTCTGGGACTGCGTTTTTTTCGGTCGTCTACGTATTTTGTTCGCTCTGTATGCACAGTGCAATGTCTATCAGATTGTATGTACGTGGATTTCTATTCGCGCTACGTATATAGCCAGCGGACGCGTATATATATACATTCGCTTACTGCATACGGACGTCGGGTATTTGAACTTGAAGGTCTTTGAACGATATTTTTCATTTATTTGTTCTCCAATTACCAATTTGTTCTATCGGTGCAGCGTAATATATGTTTTTCTGTATTATTCGTTCCGTATGACAATATTGTTATTATTATTACAACAATGAATTGGGCCGATTAAAAATGGCGTTTTTACGTAGTTGTATAATATATATATGTATTTATGATTGAACAAAGCGTGTCATCTCTCCTCTTAAAATCTACTATTGTTTTTCGTTTACGGGATGTTTGTTTCGTTTACGGGATATTGTTGTTTTCGTTTCATGACATTTTTATTACGCTGCGAATATTTCTATATATTTTTAATACGTTGAACTCTTTGTAACGGGTCTTTTAGAAGAAATTATTTTTAATAATTTTTAAATTAGATACATGCATTCTTAACTCAAATAAGTTTAAAAACTAAAATTTAAAATATAAATCCTAAAACATTTTTACGTATTTACGTAATATTTTACGTATAATTTTATTATTTTATTTTCTTTTCGTTTTTAAGCTGTGAGCTTTAAACAAAAATTAATGGATATTATTTTAAGATTTCTGTACGATCTATTTGTGTGCTTGGTATGAGGCAGTGAAGAAAAATCACCTAAAATCTAACAATAATTTGGCACAGAGTTCATTTTTTTGATAATCGTCTATATCGAGAATATTTCTGTAACAATATCAAAGAATTCGTCGATTTAAAATAGAAACCTTTCTATGAAAAACAAAAATAAATATACGTCTTATAAGATATTTATATAAAAAAATTAATTCGTTCATACCATGCAGGTCGTGTTGTATTAATAATTCCAACAATTTTTTTGAAATATTCTGTCTAGTGAAAATCGTTGTTAATGTTCATCAATAATTATAGTTGTACTTGCCGTATTATTAATCGTAATAAAATATATTTATATACGCGTAGTGAACGAAATGTGTCTATAAATATCACCCGAACACGAACGAAAAACCAAGGGGCGTTTACTACAGTCCGCGTGTTGTCGACGATGTTCGTATCATCTAGTGCCCATGGTACCTACTACTACTGTGTCGCCACCGTGACTGTCGATGGGGTTTTATTCAATTAATCGTAATTTCTTTGTCCTTTGCGTAAAATACATTATTTACTACGTTTCTAAAATACACTATTAAACTATTGACGGTATTGTAGGTGTATACTGTGCACAATATATATGGTGTAGTTTTGTTTTGCGTCATTCGTCTGTCAATAAAATTACTCAAGTGTAACACATTTTACAAAGTCAATATTAAAACCCATAAGTAACGGATTTGTATAGTTTTGTGTATTTTTATACATTCTAAATAATTTTGTTTTAACAGAAATTTCGTTTCAATCAATATGTATGCATTTAGAAATTTATATATGTTTATTTAGCATATTTGGAATATTTTAATGGTTTATATGTGTACTTTTATTGTTTTCATAAAATATTATTTTATCGAAGTAAATATTTAAAATTTATAAATAATACAATAATTAAGGTTTTGGCCTATTGCAATCAAATTATCAAAATATGCGTGCAAATACCAACAAATTAATGTTTAAAATGTTTAAAATTGCGTTAAAAAAGAGGAATATTTTAACTTATAATGCTTTACAGTCATTATAATCGTTATAAATGGTCAAAAACGTTTATATATGCTTCAAAATTAAAAAAATACTAATAATAATGATGGCGGTGACATTCTAATAATTAACAATTTTAATGCATCATAAGAAATTCAGTTATTTCATCGAAATCGCGTTAATTATTTAAAATAAACGAAAATAATAGTAAAAGTAAATTTTGCTTGGATATATGCACGTTTTTAAGTAACATTTTTATGCAAAATATATAAACTATTTTGGTTTAAATACTGCTCGAAACTTACTTTTGTCTTACCAGATATTAGTATCATTAAATAAAAATTGCAAATTTTCGAGTGTTAATTATAATATATTAATATTTTAATTATGCATGTTATACATGCCTATGTTATATTATATATGAATGTGAAGGCATATTTAAAATATTTTACATTTTTTTAAACACATTTTAATAGTTTTACAAGTTTTTGAACTTAAAATGTTCTAACAAATAATTTTGTCATCGCTATTGTCCGTTAATTGGTAAATTTTGAATTTGAAAATTCGTTCAACAGCACCGCTCATTGTTATTGGATCAATCGTTATACGTAACATCTCTACGATCTATTACTTCTATTACTATCTGATATCAGTGTGTAATATAATAATATTATATCCGTAAACCTATTTGTAATCATATAACTCTTACAATAACAATAACGACGTCAAACGTCAATTATAATTTATAATACACATGTTCGCTTGTTAAAATTGCATGCGCATTTCATGCGTATGTCCGCGCGGGCAGTTAAGTGTCTTCTCAGGTCACAATATTATAGTTTTCATATATTGTGGACGTCTTCAGCTAAAAAATATGAGGTTTTCGGAATTTTGATTTTTATATTATAACTGGGTTTACTTAATTAACGAATTGTTATAGAAATTGTACACATGTTAACGATTACATATTTCGAATCGTATAGGCAGAGGTAGGGGTTGTGCAGTGTACGAGTCATATACGAGTGGAATTTTCTATATGCGAAAAGTTCATGTTTTGCGAATAATTGTCGTCCAACTCAATTCGTCGTAATAAATATACGTTTTTTATCTTTTACGTATTAAGGGAGTACAACTGAAAGTCGTGCATAAAATAATTGAAAATTCGTGTTTTAGTACAATGGAGCATAGGAGTGATTAGTAACAATTATGAACGTAATATGTGTAAAATATTATTTAAAAAGGAAGTGATTGATGGGGATGAGAGGATCTTTGGGACACAAGTATTTTTACCCCCTAAACAATAACAAGACTAAATGTTTTGGTTTTTGTATTAGCGTCGAAATTACGAAATTTTGTGTCTTTTAAATTATCGATATTGCTACATTATATTTTGTCGTACCGGGTCAACTATTAGACGAATACAAAATGTGCAATAATATCGTTTTATTGCCACCGTGCGGCGACGGCGAACACGAAAAACGCGCGTATCGGATCGTTGTTGCGTCATATCGTGGCGTTTTATTTTGTATATAAATATAATATATATAATAATGATATAATATATCACGCATGATAACGTGCGCACGATGCCGGCAATATCGCATTATTTGTGTGCATAAATATTTAAGGCTATAGTTCTGTCGGCTTGTCGATTTCCTAACCGTGTATTTGTCGTATATACGGAGCGCACGACGCAGTCGTATTATTATCGTTATATGCATAATGCGTACGTGAGCGAACGCGTTGTAAAAATGTTGTAGAGATGTGCGTGTATTTTTTCGGAACTAAAACGAGTCAAAATCGGTATATATATATTTAAATCCTCGTGTTTCTCGTTTTTATATTTACATAGGAATCGATACGTCCGAACTATTTTACCGTTTACGTATTATAGTTGTGTTTTCTACGATGTGGTTTTTGTGTACGTGAATCCTTTTTCGTATAAAAGTTGCGCTTTGATATTCATGAAATCACCGAATCTTGTACTAATGGTATTTGACATGTTTTATTCGATTTTTCCAGCAGTATCCTCAAACGTAAGATAAAATTACCAAAACATTGTAAAACAAAAAACTAGTGAAATTGTGTCGACAAATATTGTGGATATTAGTAAATTTTGTATTTAAGAGCTAAATATTTAATACA
Organism: Geopemphigus sp. TES_GeoC_2020; assembly: GCA_025469175.1. Classification (NCBI taxonomy): domain Eukaryota; kingdom Metazoa; phylum Arthropoda; class Insecta; order Hemiptera; family Aphididae; genus Geopemphigus; species Geopemphigus sp. TES_GeoC_2020. The sequence goes on from JAIPRN010000797.1 coordinate 31,702, forward strand.
AAGATATATCATATGCGTACGTAGAACATTTGAATATTTTGAATAATTTAAAAAATCGTTAGTCGCAATTTAAGAATTGTGTAAACTGAGATTCGTTTAGACCATTGTTTTTTCGAATATGATAATTTATCAGTTTACCCGATATTATGATGTCGGTTGGAACTTACGTTGAATCATCGTGAATTTCCGTGGTCTTAAATAGGACTGTGGTGATGCAATAGTGGAGATAGTAGCTTATATATAGAATCATATACGACGCGACATTAATATTCATTATTCCTAGCTTTTCTCATCTAAAAAGTTTTCAATTCAATGCTATGAGGTGTAAATGCTATCGATTATTAAAAAATATATATAAATAAAACAAACGCGAGTTAATTAATGTGTAGTCGTATTGATTTACGTCGATACTTTTATCCTTTATTAAAAAAACCATTTCGTTTTAGTGTTATAACTTATTGATAGGTATATGTACTAAGTCTAATGAAAAAAATCTAGAATTTCTTATGATATTTACTGCGAATGGCAAATTTATATTATATTACTTCTAACTCGTTTTAATAGCTTTATTTTTTTATTCAAAGTTATTTAAAACACGTAAGTTATGTTTTATATCGTTCATAAAACGCTAAACATTCTATTTACTGAATAGTGCATTACATCGAATTATAGCATAAAAATAATATTATAATAAAACACATAATTAATCTTCTGGAATTTATTAATATTATATTATATAACAATTGTTGTCTATAAGTGATTTTTATATCGATGTTTTTAATTATATGATGTGTGATAATATAGAGAATACAACAAACCAATATTTTCTTAGTTTTAAATATTGTGGTAAAATTTCATTTACATAGATATTTGTTTTAAATTAGACCTTTTTTATGTTTATTGTTGATCACCGTTTTATATATATACTCGTATATGTTGAAAATCACTCGGAAATACGGTGACATATTATGTTATTTTCAAATATAGAGATTTCATTTCTTTTTAATTAAGGTTTATAATACTTCGATGGTTCATTCTGCGGCGAATCATAGGATATATTACAGGGCTCTATTTATGTACGTAATACCATTTTGTTTTGAACTAATCAATTATAGAAAAATGTAAATTATATACTGTGCGAACAAATTAGTCAAACCTCCACGTAATATGCGTATATATATATACACACACGTGTTAAATGACATTGTTCATGTATTTATGGCACGTGTGACATGTAATATCGTCTGATAAATTCTCTTTGACGGTTTATAGTTAAACAAAAGCAAAAGCTAATGATGACTTCACATATTATTAGAAGCTACATAAAATAGTCCATATACACGCATGATACATATGCCCTCATGTACGCTGAACAGTTTTTCACGAGCATTGTATTTCAAATTAAAGGCGATAAATTTTTTTTCGTCTACTATTATTACTATCTATTTTATTTAGTTATAAACGGTTTACCGAAGTCGTGATTTAATATAGTAATATATGGATTATTATAACATAAATTCTGAAAATAAGCGTAAGTCTTACGTTTAGTTTTTTCTTTAGTCCGAAAAATCCGTCATGAAAAAATTGTAAAACAATAAACGAAATTACTTTGTATCTTTTAATGTTTTTTATATTAAATTTTAAAACGCTTAGAAATCGATATGATTATGAGCTTTTATGTGGATTGGAGTGGACCGCTCTGGATTAGACTAACTGGGTGCTTCTAATTCTTTATATTTTTGTTTATATAAGTTACATTCCAAATCATATTATTTGGTTTATTTGATATTTTTCTCCTTTTTATTTTTTTTAATATAAAATTAAGAAGTATAAAATGATGAGACTAGTTATGAAATACTATATATATGTTACATGTTATACTATATATAAATTTTATAAAAGCCCTATGTATAAATAAAAGCCACTAATTTTTAGTGAACGTAAAGTTGAGTCTATCAACCATATATTATGTGAACTGTATTATTTGAGTAAAACTTATAGTCGTGTTGTTTTGTTATTGTAAAGTTCATTTTACTTATTAATTAACATTTATTTAATAAAAAATAAAAATAAAATAAAATGTAATTAATTTCTATACATAATTTTTTCTTTGTTTAACATTATTAGTTAATTATATAAGTCATTTTCTGTTTTGATTTAGTCATGAAGTATATATTATATTATGTATACTTTTTTTTATTCGTTTAATAAGTATTTATTAAAAAAATTTTCAATTATGTGTCTTTAACGTTCTTATACCATTTTTATAAACTTTTCAACGCATTAATATAATCAAAAATATGTTATAATTAACATCGATTAATAAAATTGCATCTATGGATAACCTTAAAATATAAAAGTAAATATAATAAGTAATTTAATATACACTCTATTGCTCACTTATGGACGTCAATAAACAACAATAATAATGGTTCGTAATAATATTCACAGTTCATTAAATATTTTTATCTATTAATATATGCGTTATTAGCGGGCTTTTATTTAAATTTAATATTAAAAGTCTGTACAGTTAGGATAATATGACCCAATGCCGTTCATTGACACAATCATGTAATACAATTTCGACATATCAAAATTATTTTTCAAGATTATATAGGTACGTAAAATTAGCCTTTTTAGTTACGTGCTCGAAGTATGTGTAATTGTGCTTTAGAATTAGGACTAATATATAATTGTATAAGTAGAATTTAATTTTCATTCTTATAAACGTAGATGTCGAATTCGTCTTATATATATATTTAATTCGCAGGTGGTGTATAGGTATTTTTCTTATTACTTCTTGACCGTAATTTTTTGTTTTGTATTTCATCGTCAACAAAATACGGGCATGTTCAATAACATGTACAGAGATCATGACGGGTCATATGTGCGGCACGTACTAACGTTTCGTGTGTGTGAGTGTGTACGATTTAATTTTGTCGACACAATTTGTAACCTTTTTTTCGCCTCTCTGTGACCTAGAACGCCGAGAAAAATGTTGCAAAACCGTTTAAATAACAATATATAATTTCATTTTTATTATTATTATTACTATTTATTATTTTCGTTGGACTACTATACATCCAACCCTATTATATTCTAATATGATGGTATATAGGTATATAATTTGGTATATATACAAGATTGTTTTGTCGCGGTCGTGCAAGTCGGGGTCGTGACAGTGAAAGTGTCCATAGTCGTTCTACGCACGTGCATCTTCCGCTTCGTATTGCACGAGCTGTCAAATTAAATTCGCAGCCCGAATATATAAATGTATATTTGCAGTTTTGAAATATAGTGCACGATATGCTGTAATCTGATTACTGTAATTTTCTCGAAGTTTTGAACCATTAAATTGATAAAACTTGTTTTAAAAATTCAACAAATTTTTCGTTTTTCTTTTATTTTGTAGGAATAACGCGATTTGGACATTTGTTAATTTATTAATTTTGGTCCGTTAAGTTTATTTTTGTAATTTGTTTGTTTATTTAAGCTGTTGAAAAATAATTTCTATAATAGATATTTCCGGAATTATTTTGAAATATTAGAAAATATTAACTTTGTTTTTAATCATTTGGAACAAATATAATGTATGGCGAATATCGAATGACATAAATGACTTATCTATTATCGTTTTTGATATTCGTTATATAAATAAATGATTAATGAACAGGACAGGCGATTGTGATATTAAGTAGTAATCACATTATAATATTATAGATGCTTTCACTATTACAACAAGTCATTTATTTCAGAATACATTTTTGTCAAGTGTATATTTATATTGTGTTAAAAGTAACTTTTAATTGTTTATAAAATATTGAAGGTATTTTTGAGTATACATTCTATTGTTAGAAAATACAATTATATTTTGAGCACATCCGTGTAGGTAAAGTTTTAATTTAAATAAATATTTTGGACGTCATTTTAAATAAAATACAAGGTACTTGATTTTAAATATGTTATTATAAACGGTTATATTGGAATTATAATTATTATTAATAATAAATTCGGGAGTAGAAGAAATGAGGGTAATTCAAACGAGTATTAAGGAACGTACTATCCGAATATATTTAATTAAGGGAGAGATTTTATTATTAAATTTCCATTTGTCTTTAGGAAACATTTAACATTGTATTTTTCGTTAAATAGTAATAATTGTGTCGTGCGTTGTAGTCGAATGATTCTATTTGATATTGCGTAATATTTTTCATAGCGACATTTGAGAATAGACGAAAAACTATAACCATGCGTCGTATGCAGATTGTTGATGTGTTTCTTTTGTTTGCTGATTTCCTGTATAAGTCGAAAACTGTGATACTATATAAAATAATACCTACAATATAATAAACTTTTAAAAAAGAAAATAAATATTTTAGGCTTGTGTATTGCGGTTTAGTTGCCTAGATACGACGGCGGTGCATTATGATTTCCACCTGCAATGTATAACGTAGTAATAATTTTTTATACTACTAAACGATGGTGCCAGGCCGTATGTACTGTTATACATTATACAGTAGATATACAATAATTGTTTGTAGTACATTGAACTTGGCTCATACGTCACACAAACTGGAACCATAAAAATAATATATTAGTTCGATATTTCCCCTATATGTTTGTCCACCTGTTTAATATATATTTTCGTTTTTTTGATCCGAGTTTTTACGCTGGCCACTTAATTAAATTTATACGGAATTTCGTAATACTCAAAATTCAATATTAGTTCAAGTTATATATATACACGAATAAGACTTAAAATACGATAGATATTGGTTCATTACTACGTACATACTCTAATAGTAAAAGTACCAAAGAAGAATACAGAAAATTCTTGGGGTCTTTTCTATGAACGACTCCATAAATGTATCTAAAGGGAGATATGTGAAGTCCCGAAGAATCGTTATATAGGTGTTTCTTGTTTGAATTATTATTATTTTAATAAAACACGTACCAATGTACATATTTTATCGCCAACGAAGTGGTTGATATCTTAAAATATTTTTTTCTGGGAATTTGAGTTTATATTAGGTATTAGTTACTTTAATATTAGGTACTCACTCTGTATCCTCCCGAGCTGTATTTTTTAGTATGCTTATTTTTATTTATACTTTTTGAGTAACTATTTTATTGGTATCTTTATGCTCTTGTGTCATAATATTCTTTTTAAAATAACAATTGATATAGTTTTGTATTTTTTAAACATGTTTTGTACTTAAAGTCACATGCACTTATTTAAATCTTTTCTTACGAAATATTAGAATTTTTGATACATAAATATAGTTACTATGAAGTAAAATCGTTGTAGTTAATATTTTGTATATACTTAGTTTTTTGTACGCCATTTAATCGTATTTGAAATCTAACCTTGAAATAAAATACTACAGGGAGGGCTATTCATGTATAATTCAATGAAAACAACAGTTTTCACTAATGGTCTAAAATGTAACAGTAAATTACTTCATCGCATTTTGTTGTAAAACTTGTTTTGGTTTTAAGTATTGTTATTCGTATTTGATACACATATAATATAATATAATCACATATGCGATGGTGGTTTTTATTAAAATTTGATATCTCGACATGTTTTTTAAATATTTTTATTTTTTTTCGCAGGATTCTGGAGCCGGTAGTTCATTGGATGAAGATGAACCCATCAAGACTAACCGCAGGTAAATAAAACAAAAATTGTAATATTACACTCAGATAAGTACTGAACTGTATATGTATAATAAGTCCGACGTTTGTGCATGCATATTGTATGTACTATGTGTCCGAATGGATTTTTACAAAACGGTGAACTGAAAAATGTCCATATAATACAATCTACGGTTATAATACGTCTATAGTATGTATGGATATGTATTGCGATAAGTATTTGCTACAGTTTTATTGATTTTTTTCCAACAACTCAAGGATACTGCGTAAGGCCTACGCTTTACACCAAAAATAAATCACGAGACTTTCACCTAAAACTGTTGTAACGCCACGCGTTGTCTTTTCATTATGTAGCATAAATATTATACAAATTTAGAATGAAATAAATCGCGCAACGGTGGTTTTTTTTATATTGCATATATATATATATA